>JAOSBO010000209.1:31367759-31383434 GCA_027563915.1 Erythroxylum rotundifolium | reverse complement strand
ATCATTCAGGAGGCAGAATGCTGGCTCACAAACTGATCAGACAAGGGTATTATTGGCCGACAATGAGGAAGGATTGTTAGGAGAAAGTTAACCGATGCGAGGCCTGCCAAAGACATGACAATTTATCCCACCAGCCGACCGAACCGCTGAAAATTGTGAGCCACCCTATTCCTTTCGCTCAATGGGGGATGGACATACTGGGTCCTTTCCCTCCCGGTCCGAGGCAGAAGAAGTTCTTAATAGTGGCGGTCGAATACTTCACTAAATGGGTAGAAGCGGAAACAGCCGCCACCATCACTGAGCAGAAAATCGAAAGCTTCGTGCGCAAGAACATATTGAGCCGTTTTGGAATGCCCCTGACTTTAGTCACTGACAATGGTTGACAGTTCGATAACGACAAGTTCAAAAATTTCTGCGAACGACTAAAAATAAAGCTTCAATTGACTTCAGTAGCTCACCCTCAAAGCAACGGCCTTGCAGAAAATACTAACAAAAGGATAATGAGCGCTCTCAAGAAACGCTTAGATGGGCGCAAGACGTGGGTGGATGAAGTAGATGAAGTGTTATGGGCATACAGGACAACCCCAAATGGAGCCACCGGTGAAACACCGTTCAGGATGACTTTCGGGGCAGAAGCCTTAGTCCCAGTCGAAGTAGTACTGCATAATCAGCGGATGTCAGGCTATAATGAAGGAAGAAATGAAGAAGCCCGCAAGGCAGAACTAGTGCTTCTCAGTGAAGAACGGGATAGGGCTGCCGCTCGTTCAGAAGCGGTCAGACAAAAAGCAACGAAATTTTATAACAGAAGGGTGAGACCGAGCGGCATAAAGGTCGGTGGATACGTCCTACGGAAGGCCGAGGCGGCAGGAAAACATCCCGGGAAACTCGGCCTAACATGGGAAGGACCCTACCAAGTGGTCAAACAAGCCGGACATGGCTCTTACGTCCTGCGGAGCACGGATGACAAGATCCTACCAAGGCCCTGGAACTCTCGAAACCTGAAGACATTCTACCAATAGATAAGCTCTGCTTTGTTCGCTCGTCTTTTAATCTATTCATCACTATTCACGCTCATGTATTTAAAGTGTAGACACCTTCTCCCTGGTCCTACCTGCCAGGTTTTTTAGCATCTATCGTCATCAATACATCTGTCATCATCAATAAAAGGACTTCGAATTTCCTGACGATTTCATTGCTCGGTCTCTACCACTCGACTTCTTCCGGCCGAATTGATCCCTATTTTTATCGGCCGATGCCTCGACCCTCTCGGCCCGGTCGCCGAGACAAGATCCTCGGGGCCGTGCGCTTCACACTACTCGGCTGGGTCGCCAAGAAAAAATCCTTGGGACCTCACGCCTCGACCCTCTGGGCCCGGTCGCCGAGACAAGATCCTCGGGGCCGCGCGCTTCACACTACTCGGTTGGCTCGCCAAGACAAGATCCTTGGGACCTCACGCCTCGACCCTTTCGGTTAGGTCACCAAGACAAGATCCTTGGGGCCTCACACGTCCATCTCTATTTCGGCCAGCTCGGCCTCGACGCTGTACGATCAGCCCGGCCTCGGCTCCGCTTAGTCAACACGGCCTGTACTGTACTCGACATCGTTCGGCCTTTGTACCTTTCGATCCCGACAGGCGATGCCAAGAACAAAATCTTGGGCCGCTCGGACCCCACGTCGCTCGACACCGCTCGGCCTCGATATCGCTCAACCCTGTTGTCGAGATGAGATCCTTTGGCACCTAGGATAAATCCCACGCTTTCACGCATTGAGCCTCGACGTTCGACCGATCGGTCCTATCGCGAGCCGTCATATAGGCAAGTTGCGTAATCTCTGTATACTCCTTCGACCCTTCTCTTCAGTCAGACTTGAGGAGTAGGGGGGCTTATGGTCGGGTCGGTCATTTTAGGCCCAGGCCTACTCCTAGAATCACTCTCAATGATTGTCAGCGGTGCCTAAATTCGCGCCAAAACACGGTATGGGAGAGGTAACGTGCATGGGCGAGTTAACGTGTACACAACCACATCCATCCCTAATGATGATTACAGGTACCTGCTATATAAGCTCTTTACCTCTTCACGCAACAGGTATGAGCTAGAAAAACTCTGTTATTCTGGATCCATTTACGGTTGAAACTCTCACTAAGAGACTGACTTGAGCGTCGGAGAGGCCTCTCGGGAATCCATTCCCGGCGTGCCTTTGCTGTCTTGCAGGTAAATCCGTTGTCGTAGCTGACTAATCCATGGACCATAGTAGCATCACCCAGCCCCAACCAGATCCGGAAGAACCAGATTGGACCGTACATTTGAGCAAGGCTTTGGAGAGTACGATGCATTGGTGGCTTTTGGAGATGAAGGTGATCGAGAAATGGATACCTAGGTGGGCTTGGTGGGAGGTTTCTCCGGTAGTTTTTTAATCGGTAAAAGTTAAAGGGCGACAAAGAGGAAGACAAGAGAGACGAGGGCGTACAAGACTGTGTCCATTTTTTTGCTTTGACTCAGCTCGATTTGAGCAGCGAGTTATATATATGACGCGAATTGGCGATGTTTATATAAAGTTATAAACAAGCGTACTTCAGGTTAGTAGTTAATTTTTTGAATTTTCATTTATAATTCTTGTGGTGTAGGTGGGACTGACGTGTATGGATTAGGTTTTAGGTTCATATTTAAAGAAATATCTAATTTTTAATTTAAAATTTTAAGAAATTAAAGTTAAGTAATCTTTTATTATATAAAATTATTTATAAAATTTATTATGTTCGTTATTCTTGCTTTAACTTTTGTACTAGATGCCTTGCTCTCCTTACCTTTAAAATAGAATATCATCTTAAAACTTAAAAATTTTATACGCAAATAAATTGTCGGTCCACCTAAGTTTATATCATTTATTAATAAACAAGTCTAATAGTTCACTTACTTCAATTAGTCTAATTCAAAATTTCATATTTCTTTACTAATTTGAAAATACAATTTTATTTGAGTTCTACAATATTAAAATTTTTAAAAATTTTGCATTATAATTTGACAAATACTTGTTAAAATTTCTAATATTACATTTTTAGTAACTCAAAACAATAAAGATAATTTTTAGAACAAGTGAAACCATAATTGAATATATTTTTTATCCTTTTTTCCCCCAAATATATGATTTTACAATCTCCTTCCTTATTATATTGAATTTAATAATAATAATAGCAACAACTCTTCATTAAAAGTCTTGCTGATAGGCGAGATCTAGAGAGGTTCGCTAATACGTAACCCTACTCTTAATTGGTAGAAAAATTATTTCCAATAGGCCCATGTGAAGAAAAAAGGATAGAAGAGAGAAAAAATATACATATTAAAATATAATGATAATAATAATTTAAAATGAAATAAAATAAAAAGACATAAAAGATAATAACAATAATAAAATAAACTATAAAAATAAGTAATAAAATAAATAATACAATAAATATAAAACAAGGTAAAGAGGAAAAATAAAAGATAAAACAAATAAATAAATACACAACCAAGAAAGAAGACAAGTTATAAAATAAATCAAATAAGCTAGTATAAGAAATATTTAGCCTAAGTAAGAAAAATTTTAAGTTAATTAACTGAGAGGGAAGTACAACATATTAAATATTTAAGCTAAATATAAGACATAAGACTAAATTTTTATTATTATAATACTTATGATAATGACAAAGGCTACTCTATGTGAGATCTTGTATTCTAAACATAGTATATCAAACTTTTCTATTGAGGGCTATGTCCTTGTTAAGTTTCAACAAAGTCATATCATTTTTTAACGTCTCCCTCCAGTTCTTCTTAAGTCTTCTTTTTTTCCTCTTACTGTCTATAAGTATAATCTTCTCGCATCTTCTTACTGAAGTGTTAGAGTGTCTTTTGTTAGCATGTTCGAACCATCTAAGCCTTATCTCTTTTAATTTTTCATAAACATTAGTCATCTTTAATTTGTCTCATACAATCACAATTTTAACCTTGTCTTTTCTAATAAGGTTACATATCTAATGGAGTATTCTCATCACTGCTATCATTAGCTTATGATTATGCACATGTTTAACAGATCAACTCTCTGTCTTAAAGAGCATGGTCATTTTAATTGCTAAATGATAATGGTATCTTCTTGACGCATAAACTCTTGAGGTATTTCTCTACTTAAACTACCCTGATATGATTTGGTGAGCTATGTATTCATCAATCTCTCTATTGCTTTGAATGATAGATCCTAGATTCTTAAAAGACTCTTTTTGTAATCTAACTTTTGAATTAATTTTTACCTCCTCGTCGAAAATCACCCTATGGCCCGAATAGTTACAACCTAAGTATTTATTCTTAGTCCTACTCAGTTAAAAACCCTTCAACTTTAACAAATCCCTTCAAAATTTTAGCTTGACATTAATACCATTTTTTTGTCTCATCCACTAAAATAATGTCGTCAATAAACAATATACACCAAGATACATCCCTTTGGATATTTTTGGTGACCTTATCCATCATTACTGTAAACAAAAAGAAAATCAATGAAAAGCCTTAGTGTAGTTCAATAGTTATAAAAAATATTATATATTTCTTCTTATCGTCCTTACTATAGTATTTACACCTTCATCATCTTTAATAGTCCATATATAGGTTAGAGGAGCTTTTTTAACTTCTAAATATCTCCAATGATTTCTCTAGGTATCTTGTTATGTGCCTTTTTTAAATCAATAAATTTTTATTTTGATATTTGGAAGTACTATATGCAATTATGGTAGAAAATGAGTGAGCTGGATTTTATTTTGGTTCATTTATATAAGGAGACATTATTATCTTTAGATTCTTAAATTGAATTTTAGGCTTCTTTTATCTATCAAATATTTTATTTTTATGTAGTTTCGATATATGTCATATGTTTATCCTTTAACAAAATTAATTCAAAAGCAGAATCTAGGAAAATCTTGAATAAAAGATAATCTCATTAATTTATCTTTTGTTGGTAACTCAAAAAGATTGTAGAGCTTTCAGCAGTTGGTCCCCTATGCTTAGTTGGTGTGCGGGGAATCATTGCCATAACCACGAGATTACAATCACGAAGCGCTTTTGACTTTTACCCCTTTTTTGGGAACAAATAATTTGTCTATCTTCAGTACAAGAAAAATTACTTTTAGTGGCAACAAAAAATGTCACTAAAAGGAGAACCATTGTCACTAAATGTTTTAGTGGCAAGAAAAAATTTGCTACAAGGTTGTCACTAAAAATATTTAATGTCAACTTTTTGGCCTTGTCATAAAAACTGATGTCTCTAATAGCAATCTAACTTTGTCACTAAACTCAAATTTTTACTGATAATTTAATGTATCACTAAATGAATACAAATTTTGTCACTTTATATTTGAGTTGTCACTAAAATGATTATATAACGACAACCAAAAAAAATATTTGGTGACATTAAAGTTTGTCACAAAATCTTTCATACTTTTGTGACAACTTTGCAAGTCACTAATTATCATATTTGTGAACAAACAAAAAAATGAGTTCTTCCACTTTTCGGACAATTTTGCTGCCACTAATGTACTACTTTGTTAGTGACAACTTTATTGTCTCTAAATACACATTCGGTTTAAAGTTTTTTGCGACAGCTAGTTTTGTTACTAACACTTTTAATATCAATGACTTCATTTTATTGTTAGAAAAAGCATTGTCGAGTTTTTCATTTGCATATCATATGTTAGGTTATATTAATTAAATATAAAGAAAATTTAGATTCACTCATAACATAAGAAGAAAAAATAAACGTATAAAAGTTGAAATTTCATTTAATAAAAAGGATTCTTCATTTGGCTTCAATAAACTAAATAATAATTGAAATCCACGATAACATAATCTCAAAAATCTTCCAATAGAAATCCTTTGAAAGAAACATTTATCAATGAACTATCTATCTTAAAATAATAATAATAATGAGAGTCTTGAGTTCCGCGAATCCTCAAGCTAATTATGGCCAATAGCTCTGCTCACTTGCAAGAAAGACAGAAAGAAGAAAGGATTGATACTACGAAATAATGTATGCAAAATAAAAAAATCCCTAAAGCCAAAAGAATTCCCATTAAAACAAAGGCAATAGCTTCTGAAACCAAACAATACCAATAAATTCAACATCATTAGTGTAAAAATATGATTTTGTTAACCACTACTTACAACTCAGAAAGTTTTGTGAGCATATACATCTCTAACGAGTTGATCACTTACCATCATAAGGGTTACCATTTCTTTGCCTACGTAGTTGATCCATCATGTGTTTGATTAATGCATCTGTCCCCACTTGCTTAGCATTCATCTCTGCCTGCTTGGCTTTCATAATTTCCATCTCCTCAGTTAACTTGCTATTTTGCTTTTCAGCCTCGTCAGCTCTCTTTCTAGCCTCATCAAGTTCAGCATTTGAAGTTTTCCCAGATAAGGACGACGGGGGTTTAGGACCAGGGCCTAAACCACGTACATACCCTGACTTTTTCCCTAAAACCTCCATGCAAGTCTCTCCATCAGTCATTGGGATATCCTCTTCTTGGTACTTGGCACGAAGTTCAAGCATTTGTCCTACAATTTAAAAGAAATGCCATACATATTGTTAAATTTTTTTTTAGTTAAAATTATTATATAATAAGAAGAAATAAGAAAATAATTAAATTAGAATGATTACATAAAGTTCTCTTGAGCATTGATCAACCCAAGTTCCCTTTGTTATGTTGAAGTGTGTATAACGCCACAACTCAATTTGGTTCATCTTTTGTCCTGTGTTCTGTCATTTAAAACATATAACATAAGCAGTACATATATTGTACTTTGTACAAAACTTAAAAAGAAATAACGGACATACCTTACATTATTATAACTAATTCTTGAGTACGACTTTGTCCCTGTACAGTGGGACACCTTTTGTTGTTTCCGGCTTTCTTTATTTCTAATACTCTTGTCCTGCAATTAAGGCCAAAAAAAATTGATATTTGCAAACTAAGTTTTACGCTTATCTTACCCCACTGTTGAACAAAATCCATAGCGAAAAGGAGTATTGTATATAACTAGTCACAAATTAAAACAAGAAAAGGCTAAATATCTTTATTAATTAAAAAAATTAAACACGAATTGTTGTTTTTTCACTTACCTTGAAATCCTTTGAGTTAAAATACGTACAAAGATACTCCCAATCTTCCGGTTTTACATCAGCAGGTCGGCCATGCAGTGCTTCCTCTAGTGTCTTGTGTGGAAAAAAATGTCCTTTGTGAAGCCTATGTCGCCACTGCCTATACATTCGATTAAGCTGTGCAAATACAGCTTTCCTAACATGATGAAGATTCTCCAAATAAAATTTTTCCTGTATGTGAATCTTAAACAGTATAACACATCAACTTATACTATTACATAGAATCAAGTACTAAGATAAGAAATATTACTAGAAGAATATTTGAAATATAAATAAAAATAATTTTGAGAACACTTGCCTGCAACCAACACCATAGTTTTTCTTTCTCATGCATTTCAATTTTGCCCCAGTCGTGAACCTGGTGCATACTTACGAACAATAATCCCACACTCAGTAATTAAGGCTTGAGCACCTTCATCATCGCCCACGGCTCGTAAGAGATCTGCAGCTACTTGGGAAACTAGGAAATATGAACTACTTTTGTTGACAATGTAGATACATACAAGCAAAAACATATTTTGAAACTCATGGACTATGAATAACAAACATAGTAGGCAAAATAGATGTAGCAATCAATCTTTGACCTTTTGTGAATAACATTCATAACTTAAAATCTGGAAACAGATCCTATCTACTTTAGTTGACAATGAACATTTAAGTATGTTCCATTATAACCCCCTAAAAGTCCAACTGCCAACTTGTTTCCCAACAAAATTACCAACATTAATTCCTTTTCTTGAAAGTGAGGAGATGAAGTACAAAAACTTATTTGCAAACCTAATAGTGAAAACAAATTCATTTTTGGGATAACAAGAAGTAAATATTAACACGTTAGGTTTCTATTTGATATCTGTATTTTTTGAAACAATAAAATAATGATACGGTACTAAAAAAATTCAAAAAATATATATGTGATGTAGATTCAACTTTGACATGGTTGAATCTTAATTTCAAAAGGGAAAATGAAATGAAATGAAATGAAACTAAATTAAAATAAAATATTTTTAAAAAAAGTATTTTTGAAAACATATATAAGCTGGAAAAAAAAATCTATATGTATTATAGTGAGTAATTATGAGTCGTAGTAACCATCTCACCACCAAATTTCTAGGATTTTGGAGCATAAAAGCAGAATAGTCATTGCCAGTAACAGAAACCCGTGCATTGGTTAAGGGTCTTTTAGTTCAGTCTTGCTCTACACCTTCTATTTTACCAGTAGTTCCATATAACCAATTTGGGTTCCCAAGGTTGGTCCTGGTGTCAATGTGTTAAAAACTCCGGTCCAGTGAATGCAAAGTTCATTCCATGATATGTTGAATAGTTCCTAGTCCCACTAGATTTAGATTGTATCTGGGCATATGGTATTGGAGATGGTATACCCAAATATTGAATAACACTAAAGTCCTACGGTGTATGCACACCTAAAAAATTCCAAGCTTCTACAACTCAATAAAATATCAACTCAATAAATTTATTAATGGAATAAAAAAATTGGAAGAGATTAGACGAAATCTATGGCTTGTAGCTTTTAAGAGCACATTATTAGTAATTAAACAAAGATACCCAAGGTTGTATCACTACCAACGTCCACGTCCCCACAAAGGCTATAACACATATACATAAAATAAATAAAATAATAGCATGCATTCATCTTCCAGGCCTGGATCAAATTGATTAAAACATTATATATCCTCACAAACTAGTGATCTAACATGATCAATAACTTTTTTAACACAATCAATATTTTTTCATATGTAATCATGAGTTTCCAGTTTTCGTGTAATTAAACTAAATCAAATGCACTCACCTTTAATGTATACAAATTGGATCCCAGTCACAAAGAACTAGAAGATGCTGTGGCAAGAACCCTACGCTTGTAAAATGGAGTATTAAAATAAAAAAAGGCAAAGAGAGTAATTAGGAAAGGGTTTTGTACAACGGAGAATTATGAAAAATGTCGCAAAGAGGGAAATAAGGAAAGGGTTTATAGCTTAAAAGGAGGGAACTATAAAAATTAGGAAAATTTTTTCCACCAGAATTAGCGAGATGACATTTATTAAATTTGTGGGGAATTTTTTTCTTTTTTAACATAATTCCTTATTCTTTTTTTATTAGTATTTTTTGTAATGCAACTCTAGGGTCATGTTGGCAACATTTTTTTCACTTTTTTAACTATTTTATTTTGCATGAATTTTAGTCTTTTGTTTGTTTTTTTTCAGATTTAGACAAAAAATTTGATACTTGTAAATTTTTTTTTGCCACAACATTTAAACTGAAAGATAAATGGTCATTTTGACATAATTTGACAATACATTTACATACAGGTCATATTTAGGACTCGTGTAACTCGAAATTATTTGTTCATAGTCTACTTAAGACTTGGGCTTGGTACTAGTGTTTCACATTGGTGGAGGTTGATTTGGGAAATTAGGGAAGAAGGTGGAGTTATGGATGGGTTATGGGTGGTGGGCTTGGATTAGGTAATTGGGTTAGTTGCATTGTTGAGGTGAAGTCATATGGAAGGCCAAGTGGCAAATTCTGTTAAAAAATCAAAAGAAGTTAACTTTTAGAGAAAAGTGGGACAAATTAAAAACTATAAAGGTTAAAATGGAAAACAAAATTAATTTAAGAACCAAAATAGGAGCGAGTGAATAGTTAGAAAGGCAAATTATAATTAATCCATTAAAAATTAGATAATGGCCTAACGGCCATAGTCCATCTAGATGATGGGTGAAAACATACTCCCTCCATCCCATAAAAAGGTCCTTTTGGGAATACCAAATTTTTAAGAAAATATAATTATTATACTTTTAAAGTTTGAATTTTTTCTTAATTTGCTATCATTATTCTTGCAAATTATATTGAATTGAAGTTGTTGGAATTTTATTTTAACTTTAAAACATAATTTTACACAATTTTTATTTAACTTTTCAAATTCACTTACCCCAAAAAAATCAAACTATACAATTATTTTAGGATAATTAAAAGTGGAATAAAGGAACATATTTTGGGACAACTAAAATTAGAATAAGAAACCATTTTTATGAGGAAAAGGAAGTAAAAAAATATTAAAATATTTTTGAAACATCATATCATATATATAAATAGGTGAGATTAGTGTGAAGGGCCATTTGGTAGTAAGACTTGAACACTGAACCTTCAATTTAGACTTCAAGTAAATATGTCACTTTACGACTATAGTTCTTTAATAATTCCATTTGCAACATCTAATATATAATATAAAGTTCCTATGAAAAAAATGTAATAATTTTCCTAAACATATTTACACATATAGAAATTATGAATATTTAAGTTTTTAAGTATTTTCTTATAATTTAAAATACATATAAATAACATTTAACTATATTTATGTCATTATAGTTCAATCCAATTCGACCCGCGAGTATAATCAGTGACTAAATAGCAGTCGTCATTAATGATGATGTCAGTAATGATAAATAGCTGCTAAAAAAAATCTTGGTCAATTATTTAGTGATGACAAACATGTGACAAAGTAAATGCCGTCATGAAAGATATATTTTTAATGACAAAATCAATTCCTTGTTAGCAATGCTGCATTTGTTAGTGACAATATTAACGTTGTCACTAAAATTGCATTTTTAGTCACTAAACTAGTGACAAAATTTTTGTCATTAATGTTGTCACTAAATTTTTTTGACACATCAAATTTTTTTGTGACGACAATCATGCTGTCATTGAAAAATGCTGTTTTAGATTTAGCAACAAGTTTATAATTTTGTCACTAACTTTATATTCTTAATAACGAATTTCATTTGTCATTAATGATGTTGTAACTAATGACAAATTGGAGCCAAAAAAAAAATTCCCGCCAAATATTTAGTGACTCCGAACGTGTGACAAAAACAAAGTTGTCACAAAAGACATGCTTTTAGTGACAACATTGGTTTCTTGTCAATAATACTGCATTATTAGTGACAATAGTAATGTTGTTAGTAAAACCACATTTTTTGTGACGAAAATTATGTTGTCATGAAAAAATATTATTTTAGATTTAGCAACAAGCTTATAATTTTTTCACTAACTATGTACTTTTACTGACGACTTTTGTTCATCATTAATGAAGTAGTCACTAATGATCAATTGGTAGCAAAAAAAATTCCCGCCAAATATTTAGTGACGACCTACTTGTGACAAAATAAAAATAATCACAAAAGGGATATTTTTAGTGACATAATCGGTTTCATGCCACTAATAATGCGTTTTTTAGTGACAATATCAATGTTGTCATTAAAACCACATCTTTAGTGACAAGTTCAAACTTGCCACAAGAATTCTTGTCACTGAAACTCAATTTTCTTGTAGTGCTTACTCTGGTGTTACCTTGTTTTATTACGATTCATTTATCCATTAAATGTGACCTACAGAAAATGAATAAATGAATGTTCATAAAATATGATAACAACTAAGTAACCAAGACAAGTTATCTACTCCTGAAAAAAAGGGTAAAAGTCAAAAGCGCTTCATGATTGTAATCTTGTGGTTATGGCAAAGAGCGGATGACTCTTCATAAATGTGGAGAACAAATTGAAAATCCTCGTAACTGCAATACGTTGCAAAGATAGGGAATCAATTGTCTACGAGAGATGGGACATTGTTTGGTCTTAGTCACGGACATTCATATAACATGATAAAAACAAAGTAATGAAAACATGTAATTTGAATCCCTTTTTCCAAATGTAATAAAAGAATATCCTTTCCCATGTAGAAATAGTGGTGGAAGGACAAACTTAGTAAATTTTGTAATTAACTAAACCTTCAATTCACCTAAATTTATATTATCTATAATTTGATGTTGATACATTTCATTCGACATTTTTACTCAATGTTTTAAAAATCGGACCGAACATTGAACTGGTCAAATCAAAGGTTTAAGTTTTAGAGGTTTAACTGGTATTAAACGGCTATAAAACCGGTATATAATAAATAAAATTATAATAATAAGTAAAAATATAACATAAAATAAAATATTTTGATATAAAAATACACATAATGTCTATTAATATATAATAAAATAATAATAAATTTAAAAATTTAAACTAAGATTAAATCTAACATAAATTTTAAAATATTAATAAAAATAAAAACTATATTTCCATATTATCATTCACTTAAAAACTCATAAAATTTCAAATATGTTTAAAGAAAGTCAATAAGAAGGACTCTAACTTTATTCTAACTTCTTTTTTAATGTCCTTTAAATATACTTTTTGTAGTTTAAATATTATTTTTAACACGTTCTTAAATTATTTTAAGCAAATTTACTTATATATAAAAATTAATAAAATAATTTATTAAACAAATTCTTGATAAAAATAATAATTAATTTTAAACACTAATAATTTAAAATTTTCAATTAAAATGTAAGGAGATAAATAAAGATACTAAAATTTAACAAATATAATTTATTAGTGAGATTAAACAAATTTAGTATTTTTAAAGGTTAAAATAATAATGTGTTTTAAAATAATAATTTAATTAAAATATATAGAGATAAATAAACAATATAAAATTTAAAAATTATAATCTATCAATTAAATTTTGTGAAAGACTAAAAAAAAAGAATTTTTAAAATGTCAAAATGTTGACACTAATAAGATGGCTCGGTTGCGTGGAGAGAGAGAGGAAGGAACTTGTTGTTTGAGGTGGGTCCCACATTTTAAAATGATGGGACCTATATGCTGTAAAATTGTTGTGGGAGTTATTAACCAGCTTCTAGGGAAAACCGGGCGATTTTTAGTAAACCAGCTAGTTTATTACTTAACCAGTCAATTTTTACTTAGAAAGATTATAAATATAAACTGGACTGAAAGCCAGGCTGGTTCATATTTATTATGATCAAACTAATCATTCTGGTCTGGTTTTTTAATCATTGGCTTTACTAATTAAATACAGTTTTACCTAGAGTTTATTATTGTTAGCTCAAGGTTTGTTATTAATGATTTTAATGTCAACTCTATATATAATATTTCAAAATTCAAAATTTATTTATTTCTCTTTATTCAAATAATTTTTATAAGGATATGAAATCTAGTTATCTATCATAGGATAAATGTTTCCTTTCTTGCAGGATCTTTCTTAATGAACTTACCTTATTTATTATAAATGATTCCACCATATCCGAAAGGATCTTGCCAATCATATAATTTGACAATTAGCATCGAGAAATCGGCAAATTGTTTTCTTAACTTATGGATACTAGAAGATTCTAGCAAAGATGATATCGAAGATTCTTGAGATTCAAAGTTAACTCAAAATTTAAGTGAAGCAACGATTAGTTGAAGAAAATGTCTATTTAAGGAAGATCCACTGCATTTGCGAACAAATCAGATTTTGAAAGACATTAACAACATTAATATTCTCGAAAGTCATATCTTTATCAAACTCTTTGTGTCTTAAAAAGTGAAAATACTCTATTGAGAGAGATTGTTGTTCCTTGAAGCTTACATTGAGCAAATCCTATGTTCATATTTGTTAAGAGCTTGTAAAGGCTTGTTAAACATTTCGAGAAGGTTGAAAACATGTATTTGTGAGCTTGAAGAGGCTCATCAAAAGTTATTACTTGGAGTTTTATAGTGAAATACTCATGTTGGATACTTGGAAACTGGACGTAGGCTTCGTTATAAGCTGAACCAATATTAATCGATTAGGTCATTCTTTCTCTCTTTTTAACTTTTAAATTACCGCATTATAGTTTTTGTGCTTTAAATAGGCAAGAGGATCCTTCAATTTTAGAATTAAATAGGCTACTTCTATTCTAATATTGCAAGAGGTTCCTTTTGTTTTGAACATTTATAGACTTCTTTTGTTTTGAACATTCACTTGTTCCTTTCGTTTTGAATGTTAACAGGTTCTTTTTGTTTTTAACGTTCATCGGCTCCTTTCATTTTGAACTTTAATGGGCTACTCTTATTTACTGACTCATTTCATTGAAATTTATCAGGCTCTTATCATTTACACGAATTGATAGTAAGCTGCAAAATTTTTAAGTTACATATAATTCACCCCCTCTTGTATGTGTTTTCTTTACATCATGTGATAGATTATGGACAACAATTTAAGAAGTCTTGAAAGACAATTTGTCTTAAGGCCTCTTTATTTCAATGGAAATAACTATTCCTATTAGAGAGAGAATGACCATTTATCTTCAATATGTAGATATCGATATATGGCAAGCTATCAAATTTAGAGCTTTACCTTTGGCCACTAACGACGTCGAAGTATGGACTGATGCTGATAGAAGACATTCACAACTAAATGCCAAAGCAAGACATCATTTAATCTGTGCACTATCTCCAAAAGAGTATGAAAAGATATCCTATTGTACTACAATAAAGGAAATATAGGATAAGCTTCAAGTTACTTTTGAATAATGAATGAGGTAAAGAAACAAATAATAAGTCTTTTAGTGCATGAATACGAAAATATTTGGATGAAACATAGAGAAATTATAAACGAATTCTTTGAACTTTTCAATAACATCGTCACATCCTTAAAGAACTTGGGAAAGATATATCCCAATGATGAGCTTGTAACAAAGATTTCAAGGTCATTGCCAAAGGAATGGAGACCTAAGGTGATAGTTCTAGAAACTGCAAAGGATCTATATGCTATTTCATTTGATTGGTTAAGAGGAAATTTAATGATCCATAAAACTAAGCTTAGGAGAGATGAAGGATCCTTATATAAAAGAGGAATGAGACTAAAAGTAGTTGATAAATCAAATCCTTCAAATGGTGATGAAAGCGAAACTGAGTTGCAAAACAGATGGAGATGATGAATTCAATTTCATGGTTAGAAAATATGCACGCTTCTATAAAAAGAACCTAATGAAGAAAAGAGAAGGAGACAAGAAAACTAGAAATAACAGGTTCCTATCAAAAGGCAGCAACAACAGTAGCAATACACAAATAATCATATCATATGCTATCACTGCAAGAAGCATAGACACACAAGACCTAAATGTCCTCTTCTTTGATAAAGAAAAATCATGCAAGGAGGGGGGTGAATTGTGTGTAAATTTTTTTCATAAGTACTTTCAATACGTATAATAAACAGATCCTAAATAACGAATGAAAATAGTAGGAGTCTGTCAGATGATAAAGCCTTTTAAATGAAATGAGCTTGTTAGGCGATAGGAGCCTTTTATGGCATAAGACCCTACTTAAATGAAAGGAGCCTAATGAATGAAAAATATTGGTTAAAAAATTTAAAAATAGAAAGCACCCGTTAAAATTGAACGAAACCTCTTGCAAGTTGAAAACAGAAGGAGCCTCTTATAAGAGTAAAGGAGGCTCTTGCTAAAAAGAACACACTAATAGTATGATGTGGAAATTTAAAAGAGAGAGAGAAGAAGGATGTTATCAATCTAAACTGGTTTGTGTTGGACCAATGGTGGTTGACAAATTAAAATTCCTTTATGTTTTGATAATAATAAAATATATAGAATTAGTT
>JAOSBO010000209.1:31317372-31334527 GCA_027563915.1 Erythroxylum rotundifolium | reverse complement strand
AAAACATTAAAGCATAACTAAAATGATACCGACAAATCCATAATAAACATTAAAATCATAAATCTTTTGTGTACTTAACAGTAAAACGTAACAAACATCTTAAAGATATTTTAACATTGCCAAAGTGGTGATCATGAAAAAGTTGGAAACATTGTATCTACATGTATTGTATCTGCATACACGAGAGACTCAATAAAATGTGAAAGGCAATAATTCATATAACAAATCCATCATGCGTTGTATCTCCACAGACGCAGACGATCGCGTCTGCATGCATATGCATGAGAGACCCACGTCTGCGTTAAACGTTAATGCAGACGTGAGTCTCCATAGACACAGACGTGATCGTCTGCGTCTATGGACGCAGATCACGTCTGCGTAAACGCAGACGATGTCATCTGCTTCTATGGACGCAGACGTGATCGTCTGTGTTAAACGCAGGCGTCGTGATCGTTTGCGTCTATAGACGCAGACCACGTCTGCGTAAACGCAGATGATGTCGTCTACGTCTATAGACGCAGACGTGATCGTCTGCGTTAAATGCAGACGATGAAGTCTGCGTTAAACGCAGATGTCGTGATTGTCTGTGTTTAACGCAGACCACGTCTGTGTTTAGGCAGACGATCTGCGACCACCAAGCAAGAAAAATTACTCAATGCCTATTTGATATAAAAGCTAACCTGTGGTGCTGTGGTGAGTCGTTCTTTCGGCAGATAAGTTTGGAGAAGATGAAAGAATACCTAATGAGTTGTTACATGCAGAAACAGTTTGGAGAGGGAAAAAAAACAAAAAGCAAAGTTTTATTTACGGAAGTGACGGGATTTGGGCTTCCCGAAAAAGCCAAACTATTAGCTTTCAAAAAAAGTTTCAAATTGAAGCTTTTAAAATAACTTATATTTTAGCTTTTTCAAAAGCTAATTCTATTGTAAAAGTGCTTTTATATTTGACTGCCAAACACTGTTTTTTATGTTTAAAATGGATTTTGTGGTAGGAAAAAAGTGCTTTTTGCTGTTCAAAAGCCAAAACAAACAGGCACTTAGTGATGGGCTCATAACGTAAGTCTTTACAAGGAAATGTTATATTGACACCAGTTGTAATGACGTGGTGCAAAGTGATTGGGGGCGCAGATAAGTTACAGTGGTGGTGGGGATAGAAGTGGAGGTACTAGCCAATAAGATCGGGGATAATAAAACATAAAATAAAAATAATCAAAAAAAGAAGAGTTGGCACCAAACAAGAGCAGACTAAACAAAAGCAAAATCTAACCCATCCAACTGTCCTCACTCCTTGGTCTAAGTGTAAGTGTAACCATCACTTTCCCACCACTTTCTGTTCGACACTACTCTACCAAGACAGTACCGTTATCTTCTTTAAACTTTGGACTTTTTAAAGGTTTACACTCTTTTTAAATATATTTTTAGACAAATTTTTTCTTCTTAAATAAATATCTAAAAACTACACCAATTCTTAAATTATTAAGACAATTATTAGATACATTTACGCATAAACGTCTAAAACTTCCTTATTTTGGTATAACGTAAAAAAGAGTCAATTTATAGCTAAAAAAGTTGTAATTCTTAAAGTAAAAGACTTTCACATCTACATTTCTCCATTTTTTAAGATATTTATTTTAAAACATAAAGACACGTACTAAACGTTTTTAAATAGATATAACCACAAATCACCATTTTCCTTTCCTTTCCTTATAGAAAACACTCAACATTTATAACTTATCTACAATTCACTCATATTAACTAAAAGTTTGTTTATAATTACTTGCTTTTGACATTAATTAATTGTTATTCTTGGATGCATACAAATTATAAAAGGCGTCAATTCTTATCCAGCTAATTAGAAATTTTAGAAGTTTTTGATTCTTTTTTCATATATTTTTTAGACAAAATTTGTCTTCTTAAATAAATGTCTAAAAACTCCACTAATTATTAGATTATTTGAGACAATTATTAGATGTGTCTACACATAAGCGTCTAAAACCCTTTTATTTTAGTGTTGTGGTAGAGTGTAGAGCCCATTAACAAAAATTGAGTTTTGGTCATTCTATCATTGGCAGAATGACTAGAACTAGTTATTTGGATAGTTGACCATTGCCACTTTTAAATCCTTTAATATTTTCATGTTTAGTCAATATAGGATACTCTAACAGTTCCTCACTTTACTTCTTGTTTGTTCTTCTTTGTATGTTCTTTGTTAGCACCCCCACTTAAACTGAACCGAGGGCTTCGAACTGGGTATAGATTCGTAATCAAAGAGAAAAGCCTCTTCGATATCAAGGGCTTTGTGAGGATATCAACGAGTTTGTTGGACCTTGGAAAATTTTTTCAATTATTATTTATTTATTTGTTTAAATTTTTATTTCATTTATTTATTTTAATTACGATTTGTTTATTTAGTTATTACCTTAGAATTGGGGTCATTAAATTTAGTAAGCATGAATAGGAATTAGGGTTATTAATTAGAGAATGTCATAATTAAGTTAGCTTAAGGAGTTAATGGATAAAGAGACAAAAGAGGGGTAAAATTGGAAGAACAAGACAAATGAAGGGTAAAATGGGAAAAAAAGAGAAATTGTAGCCTTGAATTAGAAGAAGAGAAGAGAGAGTCATTGAGGAGAAAAGAAAAGAAAGAAAGAAGAAGAAAACATGGAGAGGAAAGAAAGAAGGAGAAAATTCGTGGAGAAGGAGAAAGAAGAAGGAAGAAGAGAAATCAAGCTTGTTAAAGTAAGTTTCATCTCTTCTTCTTGGTTGGGTAGAAACATAAAAAAGATTAGAGAGAGAAACGGGTTAATGTTGGAAGAAAGAAGAGGAGAAGAGAAACACATTTGATTTTTCATGAATTTCTAAACTAGGTTAGAATTATTATGGGTAAGTTAAGTTTAGGCTCGATTATTTACTTTTGCTTATTGAAGCTTTACGAATTTTCATTTGAATGTGGGTTAAATGAGAAATTAGTTTGTTTTAAGAAACCAAGAAAACCCTAGTCAAGAGCAAGAGGGAAGGCACAATTAAGTTGGATTTTGCAAAGGAATTAGGTGGGTGATGTATTCATAGTTATTGTGTAATTATGCAAGTTCTTGCCTATGTGTGTGTATTGATTTACTTGCATTGGATTTCTTGAAATTGAAATCGTTGTGAATGATTGAAAATGCATGATGAATTATGATTATGTTGTGCCTTGAAAAGGGTTATGTTATTTGTATAAAAGAAAAGAAGAAAAAGTGAAAGAAGCATGAGATTATGAATTTGTGTTTGACTGTATTGAGCATGAAATTTGTTTGCAATTGGGCAAGAGAGAAACCCGTTTCGATAGTCACGTGCACGTTGACCTATAGCCTTCTCCCGGTTGCCCGCTTGAGGCCAGAAGATCCTGAGAAATCGGACTCGTTTTGTTCATGGAGTAAACTTCAGTTTCTCTGTATTGTTCCACTGAACTCTAGAGCCATTTGTTTGTGCGTTGCATTTTTGAATTGTCAAGTTTGATCCATTTGAGTTTTGTGTTAGATGGCTAAAGTTTATGTTATGTGTTATGAGTTTTGAGCTAAATTGATTAATGCTTGAATTGCTAGAATGGATTGAGAATTCTTGAATTGGTAGCTATACCTATACGTATGCTCGAATTATGGTCAATTACCGATGGCTATAAATATATTATCCATTGAGCTATGTAGCTCAACCCATCCTTTTTCCACTTCTTAGGTACAGAACAAGATGGTTAGCAAATCCTTGCAAGGCATTGGAAACTCCAAGATAGTTAGAGACTTTTGTACTAAATTAGTGAACATTTTTGGATAGCTTTATAGGCATATCAAACATGAGCATCTTTTGTATTTTGTTTTAAGTGTGATGTGTATGTTGATATATAACTAAAGCTTGTTCAAATATTTACTTGTTTGGTAATGAGAATAAGAATTTGAGGATTTGCTATTGTGTATGATGATGGTTGTGAAAGAGGAATGGGTATGTAATTGTAAATTGTTGCTTGGTTTAGAGTAACATGTTAGAGATTGGAAAGATTGTATGGGATTAATTATTTGAGGGGAGATTAAGAAGTTAACAAAAGTACTTAGTAGTTGAATTGATATGAAGTGTATGTGTATTTTAGTGTTGAAATGTTGAGTTAGGGTTGCAGGTTAGAAGGTTTTGTCGCAGTTAAGTTAGACTCAGCCACGACGAACTTTTTATGAAAGGTGTTCTCATCTCTATCTCGTAACTTCACTGCGGTGAAGTTATAGGTTGGCTACGGTGAATTTTTCTTGACAAGTCCCTGGGAATATTTCCTAGTTTCGCCATGGCGAAATATTTAGTTTGTTACGGCAAACTTTTCTCGAGAGGTCATGGGAAATATTTCCTGGTTTTGCCATGGCAAAACATTTAGTTTGTTGCGGCAAACCCATGTTATGACCCTCCAAATGCAAAATATCTTTTCAGAGTCTTCTCAAAATTTGTAGACCTAGAAGTCCTCTTCAAAACCATCTTAAGAAGACCTTAATCCAATCTCTCTAGTGAAAGTTATGCAAATTGTCTCAAGATAGGTACAATATCATTGAGGATATAATTAGGTTTGACTCGTTGGGCCATAACTCCATCATCTGGTCACCAAATAAAGTGATTATTGAACTAAGAGATTCCTAACTTATTTCCCTATCTCTCCATAAATTTTTTATATCCATTGGAGTCAACTCCAAAAATATTGAAGGAGAGAAAGTGAGGGAAACAACTAAAAGAGAATAAATTGATTGTTTTACTGAACATAATTTGGTATTTTAATCATATCTTGATTTATAGAGCTCTAAATGAGACGATTATCATTTCAAAATAAACTAGAGACATGGAGCTACAATTATTCAGAAGAAGTAAATTTGTGATTCCGCTTCCTGAATTGCTTTTGGTTAGAGAGATCCCATAGAAATGACTTTACAGGATAATACGTTCACGTCTTTCGGTATTCTTGATAGTTGGGCTTCGGAAACGAGTCCAACATCTTGTGGTATAAGAACCTAGGTTATTCCTAGGTTTAGGATGCATAGTGGTATAAATTAGTATGATGTATGATTAATTTTTTGCTTTGTTGAGTTGATTGATTGCATTAAGTGACATGTATATCATGCATACATGTAGAAAATAAGGTTAAAATGAAACCTAAGCTAATTGTTAGTGTTTAAATTGAAGGAGTAGGATGCCACCTCGTAGAAGGACATGAGAAGTTTTGCAAGGATCAATTGCACCTAAATCTCTGCCAAGAGAGGAGAGTACTGATGAATCTGTAGCCCCAAGAAATGTTGAGGCTTTAGTAGGAAAAGGTAGTGAACCCGTTCGATCATAGATGCAGGAATCTCCTCGTCTACAGGAGCAAGTGCATACGCCATTGGATTCGAGGAT
Source organism: Erythroxylum rotundifolium (assembly GCA_027563915.1). Classification (NCBI taxonomy): domain Eukaryota; kingdom Viridiplantae; phylum Streptophyta; class Magnoliopsida; order Malpighiales; family Erythroxylaceae; genus Erythroxylum; species Erythroxylum rotundifolium. The sequence goes on along the minus strand of JAOSBO010000209.1, from coordinate 31,329,131 downwards.
GTTTCAGGCATTTGCTTGGGCATTTGTTCAGGCTATGGCCAAATGCCACAAACTTTTGCTCCGGCTTAAACTAAGAAGGGGAAGCAGTTTGACAAGCTGAAGAAGTATGGAGTAGTGGATTTCTATTGGACAACGGATCCAGAAGAAGTTGAGACTTGGTTGAGACAGACCGAGAGGATACTGGATCAGATGGATTGTGAGGATGATGAGAAAGTTGGGTATGCTACAAGCTTGCTACAGGGAGATGCTCTGCATTGGTGGGAGAGCGTTCTAGGGAGTCAGATGAAACTGCAAGTATTAACATGGAAGGACTTCCTAGCAGTGTATAAGAAGTATTTTTTTGAAATGTATATCCAACAAAAGCAGAGAGAATTTCTGAGTCTTACACAGAGGGAGATGATAGTGAGCGAGTATGATCGCCGATTTACGCAGCTGTCCAGATATGCAACTGAGATGATGATGAGTAAAGCAGCTAAGTGCCGTAGATTTGAATCGGGATTGCACCTGGCTATTAGAGAAAAGCTAATGATGCAGAACTTTTATGATTTTCAACAACTGGTTGAAGCATCGGTAAGGGTTGAGAATGTAGAGAACATCAAAAGTGCAGTGAATAAAAAGAGGAAGGGAATATAACAGTTCAGGAGGGGAGGTGGTACTCCTATGTCAGAAAGTAGTGCCAAGACTTTCCCTATGCAGTCTGAAGAGAGGAGAAGCGGTACAAGTAGATCTAGGCAGTTGAGAACAGTTTCTCAGTAGGGCTCAATAGTTGGAGGCATCAGAAGGGGAGGGGGAGATAAGTCATCCATCCCCAAATGTGATCACTGTTAGAAAACCTATAGAGTGGAGTGCTACCGATTGACAGGAGCTTGCTACAACTATAGGGAAAAAGGGCACATGGCCAAAGAGTGCCCTCAGTATGTAAGATAGGAGAAAACTCAGATGCAAGCTTCAGGGAGGAATGAGATTGTGGGACACAACACTGCAACTAAAGTGGAAAATTCTAATGTAGCTAAGAAAGTGAATACTCTAGGAAGACCAAGGGGGCAAGCGCCAGCTAGGGTGTTTGTAATAACACAGAAGTATGCAGAAACAGCTCCAGAAGTTGTAACTGGTACGGTTACATTATTTGATGAAAATGTTGTTTTGATTAATCTGGGTTCTAGCCATTCGTTTATTTCATCAAGTAGAACTGTGCATGGTAGAGAACTGAGCCCATTGGATACTCCTTTGATGGTTAGTACTCCAATCGGCCAGTATATTGTTATTAATTAAGTCTATAGAGATTGTGAAGTAAGTATTGGTGGGGAACACTTAGTGGTGGATCTAATGCCCTTGAAGATGAGGGGATTAGATGTGATAATGGGCATGGATACGTTAGAAAAGTATAACACCCATCTGGATTGCAAATAGAAGATAGTGGAGTTCGAATTGGAAGAAGGTAGAAGGGCAGTGTTTATGGGGGACAGGAAAGCAAGCCCGCCTAGAATTGTTTCGACTCTGATAGCAGAGAAGATGATAATGAAAGGATGCAAAGCATTTTTGGCCTATGTGGTAGACACGAAGGAAGATAGAGAAAAGTTAGAAGATATTCCTGTTGTCATGGAATTCCTGGATGTCTTTACTGAGGAATTACCAGGACTACCACCCCCTAAGGAAATTGAGTTCCCGTTGAGCTTCTTCCGGGTATTGCACACTATTGATTCCGCCTTATAGAATGGCTCCGGTGGAATTGAAGGAGCTTAAAGAGCAATTGGAGGAGTTACTAGAGAAGGGGTACATTAGGCCTAGCTCTTCGCCTCGGGGAGCTCCGATCCTTTTTGTGAAGAAGAAAGACGGATCATTAAGAATGTGTATAGACTACCGGAAGCTCAATCATGTCACTATCAAGAATAGATATCCGCTTCCATGCATAGATAATTTGTTTGACCAATTGCAAGGAGAAAAGGTCTTTTCTAAGATAGATTTGAGATTAGGTTATCACTAGTTGAGGATAAAGGAGTCTGATGTGTCAAAGACTACTTTTAGAACACGGTATGGGCACTTTGAGTTCTTAGTTAAGCTCTTTGGATTAATTAATGCTCCTGCAACCTTTATAGATTTAATGAATAAAGTCTTTAAGCCTCTCTTAGACCGATTTGTCATAGTCTTCATTGATGACATATTGGTTTATTCTAAGAGTGACAAGGAGCATAAGGAACATTTGAGGATTGCCTTGAAGACATTGAGGAAGGAAGAGTTATATGCCAAATTCGACAAATGTGAATTTTGGATAAGGAAAGTAGCATTTCTTGGACATGTGATTTTGGAGCAAGGAGTACATGTGGATCCGAGGAAGATAGAAGCAGTTGTGAAATGGGAAGCACCTAAAAATGTAACTGAAGTGAGAAGTTTCTTGGGCTTGGCCGGGTATTATCGAAGGTTTGTGGAGAGCTTTTCTATGATAGCAGCTCCAGTTTCCAAATTGACAAGGAAGAATCAGAAGTTTGTATGGACTGAGGAGTGCCAAAATAGTTTTGAGGAATTGAAGAATAGGCTTACAACTGCACCAATTTTTACTTTGCCTTCTAGTATTGATGGATACATAATGTATAGTGATGCCTCGAGGAAGGGATTAGGTTGTGTGTTGATGCAATGAGATAAAGTGATTGCCTATGCTTATAGGCAATTGAAACATTATGAGATGAATTATCCTACGCATGACTTTGAGTTAGCTGCTATAATCTTTGCATTGAAAATATGGAGACACTATTTATATGGAGTCACCACCAGGGTGTTTACAGATCACAAGAGTTTTAAGTATTTGATGAGCCAGAAAGAGTTGAATTTAAGACAGAGAAGATGATTAGAGCTACTAAAGGATTATGACTTGATGATAGAATATCATCTACGGAAAGCTAATGTAGTAGTGGATGTATTAAGTAGAAAATCAACTATGGCACATGTGGAGACAATATATCTTCCTTTGTTAAAGGAATTACCTAAAATTAGGGTGACATTGAGACAGGCTGAATCTAGTTGTGTATTGGCAAATTTTAGAGCATGGCCAGTGTTGAATGAGAAGATTAAGGAACTGTAGAAGCAAGATGAGTATTTGAGCAAGCTTAAAGAAGAGATTAAAAATGGTAAACCTTCTGAAGTAAAGGTAAGGGAAGATGGATTGATGGTGGTAGGTAACAGACTATGTATTCCTGATATGCAAGAGTTGAAAGACGAGATTCTTGATGAGGCATATAATGTGCCTTATGCAATGCACCTAAAAAGCACGAGAATATATAGAGATTTAAAAGAACACTTTTGGTAGAAAGGAATGAAGGAATATATGTTGCAGAGTATGTTAAAAGATGCTTAGTGTGTCAGTAAGTTAAAGCAAAACATCAAGCACCTACCGGTAAGCTTAAACCTTTGTCGATTCCTTAATGGAAATGGGAGAAGATTACGATGGATTTCTTGATGGGATTGCCAAGACCTAGCAGGAAGCATGATGCAACATGGGTAATTATTGATAGGATAACTAATTCAGCACATTTCTTACCAATTAAACAAACGGATTCTTTGAATACTTTGGCCAAGAAATATATAGATTAGATAATTAGGCTTTACAGGATTCCGATTTCTATAGTCTTGGATAGAGATCCCAGGTTCACCTCCAGATTTTGGGAAAGCATGCAGAAGGCTTTGGGAACTAAGTTGCATTTTAGTACGGCTTTCCATCCATAGACTGATGGACAATCGGAGAGAACAATCCGAGCTTTGGAGGCAATGTTGAGAGCTTATGTTATGGATTTCAAAGGCTCATGGGATGATCATCTACCATTAATTGAATTCACCTATAATAATTCCTATCACTCAAGAATACAAATGGAACCTTATGAAGCTTTGTACAGTAGGAGGTATAGAACTCCTATTTGTTGGTATGAGGAAGGTGAAAGGAGGCTTTTAGGGCCTGAATTGGTGCAAGTGACAGTTGATAAGATTAAATTGGTGAAAGAGAGACTCAAAGTAGCTTAAGATAGGATGAAAAGTTAGACGGGTGCACATAGAAGGAAGATGAAATTCGAAGTTGGAGACAAAGTGTTTCTTAGAGCTTCTCCACGGAAAGGGGTTTTGAGGTTTGGCAAGAAGGGCAAGCTTAGTCTGAGATACATAGGTCCTTATGAGATCATTGAGAAGATTAGACCTTTAGCCCACAAGTTAGCCTTGCCACCGGAATTGTCTAAGATTCACAATGTCTTTCATGTAATGATGTTAAAGAAGTATTAATCAGATCCTTCACACATAGTTCAACTACCAGAAGTCCAATTAAAGGAGAATTTGACATATGAAGAGCAACCAGTGGAGATCTTAGATTCGAGGTACGAATTTCGAGGAAGAAATTCTTTTAGGGGGAATTTTTGGACCCCCGAAAATTTTTTTCAATTATTATCGATTTATTTTTTAAAAATTTTAAAATTTTTTATTTTGTTTATTTGTTTTAATTATGATTTGATTGTTTAGTTATTATCTTAGAATTGAGGTCATTAAATTTAGTAAGCATGAATAGGAATTAGGGTTATTATTAGAGAATGTTAGAATTAAGTTAGCTTAAGGAGTTAATGGATAGAGAGACAAAAGAAGGGTAAAATTGGAAGAACAAGACAAATGAAGGTTAAAATGGAAAAACAAAGACAAATTGTAGTCTTGAATTAGAAGAAGAGAAGAGAGAGTTGTTAAAGAGAAGAGAAAAGAAAGAAAGAAGAAGAAAATGTGGAGAGGAAAGAAAAAAGAAGAAAATTTATGAAGGAGAAAGAAGAAGGAAGAAGAGAAATCAAGCTTGTTAAGGTAAGTTTCATCTCTTCTTCTTAGTTGGGTAGAAACGACAAAGAGATTAGAGAGAGAAATGGGTTAATGTTGGAAGAAAGAAGAGGATAAGAGAAACTCATTTGATTTTTCATGAATTTCTAAACTAGGTTAGAATTATTATGGGTAAGTTAAGTTTAGACTCTATTATTTACTTTTGCTTATTGAAGCTTTACAAATTTTCATTTGAATGTGGGTTGAATGAGAAATTGGTTTGTTTTAGGAAACTAAGAAAACCCTAGTCAAGAGCAAGAGGGAAGGCATAATTGAGTTGGATTTTGCAAACCAATTATGTGGGTGATGTATTTATAGTTATTATGTGCAAATTCTTGCCTATGTGTGTGTATTGATTTGCTTGCATTGGATTTCTTGAAATTGAAATAGTTGTGAATGTTTGAAAATGCATGATGAATTATGATTATGTTGTGCCTTGGAAAGGGTTATGTTATTTGTATAAAAGAAAAGAAGAAAAAGTAAAAGAAGAACGAGATTATGAATTTGTGATTGACTGTATTGAGCATGAAATGTGTTTGTGATTGGGCAAGAGAGGAACCTGCTTCGTTAGTCACGTGCACATTGACCTATAGTCTTCTCCCGGTTGCCCGCTTGAAGCCACAAGATCTTGAGAAATTGGACTCGTTTTGTTCACGGAGTAAACTTCGATTTCTCTGTTTTGTTCCACGGAACTCTAGAGCCATTTGTTTATGCATTGCATTTTTGAATTGTCAAGTTTGATGCATTTGAGTGTTGTGTTAGATGGCTAAAGTTTATATTATGTGTTATGAGTTTTGAGCTAAATTGATTAATGCTTGAATTGCTAGAATGGATTGAGAATTCTTGAATTGGTAGCTATACCTACACATATGCTTGAATTATGGTCAATTACCGATGGCTATAAATATATTATCCACTGAGCTGTGTAACTCAACCCATCCTTTTTCCACTTCTCAGGTGCAGAGAAAGACGGTTAGCAAATCCTTGCAAGGCATCGGAAACTCCAAGATAGTTAGAGACTTTTGTACTAAGTTAGTGAACAACTTCGGATAGCTTTATAGGCATATCAAACATGAGCATCTTTTGTATTTTGTTTTAAGTGTGATGTGTATGTTGATATGTAACTAAAGCTTGTTCAAATATTTACTTGTTTAGCAATGATTATGAGAATTTGAGAATTTGATGTTGTGTATGATGATGGTTGTGAAAGAGGAATGGGTAAGAGATTGTACATTGTTGTTTGGCTTAGAATTAGAGATTGGAAAGGTTGTATGGGATTAATTATTTGAGGGGAGATTTAAGAAGTTAACAAAAGTACTTAATAGTTGAATTGATATGAAGTGTATGTGTATTTTAGTGTTGAAATGTTGAGTTAGAGTTGCAGGTTAGAAGGTTTCGTTGCGGCGAACTTTTCCCAAAATGTGTTTTGATCTCCATCTCGTAACTTCACTGCGGCGAAACATTTAGTTTGCTTCGACAAACTTTTCCCGAGAGGTCCTGGGAAATATTTCCTGGTTTCGCGGTAGCGAAACATTTAGTTTGCCACGGCAAACCCATGTTATGACCATCCAAATGGCAAAAATATCTTTTTGGAGTCTTCATAAAAGTTGTAGACCTAGAAGTCCTCTTCAAAACCATCTTAAGACAACCTTAATCCCATCTCTCTATTGAATGTTATGCCAATTGTCCCAGGATAGGTACAATATGATTGAGGACATAATCAGGTTTGACTTGTTGGGCCATAATTCCATCATCTGATCACCAAATGGAGTGATTATTGAACTAAGAGATCCCTAACTTATTTCTCTATCTCTCCATAAAATTTTTGTATCCACGAGAGTCGACTATAAAAATATTGAAGGAGAGAAAGTGAGGGAAACGACTAAAAGAGCATGAATTGATTTTTTTACTGAACATACTTCGGTATTTTAGTTATATCTTGATTTGTAGAGTTTCGAATGAGACGATTATCATTTCAAAATAAACTAGAGACATGGAGCTACAATTTTTCAGAAGAAGTAAACTTGAGATTCCACTACTAGAACTAGCTTTGGCTAGAGAGATCCCATAGAAATAACCTTACAGGATAATACGTTCATGTCTTTTGATATTCCGGATGGTTGGGCTCATAAAACGGAACAGAGTTTGTTAAAAGTGTTAACGTATCTGACCTTAAGTTTTCCTTTTTACACTTTGTCTCTGATCAAGTGTACATCCACTTTGATATATTTTGTTCTTGAGTGAAAGATTGGGTTTTGAGTTAGCAATTGAGCACTGTTGTTGTCGCTCCACATAGTACATTTGTGGGAGAGAGAGAACCCTAACTCAGATAGAAGGGATGTGGGGTAGATGAGTTTGGTAGGTACTTGTGAGAGGGCTTGATATTCAAACTCAGTGCTAAACTGAGCTACCGTCGATTGTTTATTGGAGATCCAAAAAATGAGGTTTTCCCTTAAGAAGACGCATCCTCCAGTTGTTTATTTTTTATCACTGAGAAAGCTATCCCAATCAGAGTTACTCTAGGCATCAAGGTCGAGAAGAGTAGATGATAGCTAAAAAAGCAATCCCAGATTTGAAGTTCCTTTAAGGTAATGCAAAACCCTTTTACATGTAATCTAGTGTGCATTTAGATGATTTTGTAAAAATCGACTTTTTTTTTTACTGTGAAATGGATTTCTAGTCTTATATTACACAGATACTAAAGTGCTCCTACGATACTTTGGTAAAGTGTTGGGTGTTCAAAGGGTGTGTCGTCACGCAGAGATTATTTGGTTGTTGCAATGATTGGCGTGGAATAAGGCATGCATGAAGACATGTTGGTCCTAGTAAGTAAATCTTTGATGTAATGTTTTTGTGAAAGATATAATCCATTTCTATAACTATATGCTTCAAAATTGAGAAAATGATTTATGCTTCAAAGCATTTTTAATGGAAATTGGGACTGTAATTAATTCATAACTGCAAGAATAACTTGAGTTAAATTTCTTGAGATTAGGATATCATCCACATAGACTAGTAGCATTATAATGGATTTCATTATTGTTTGAATAAAATAAAGAATTATCTTACCTTGAATTATGAAACCCTTACTAAGACACTACAACCCATAAAGAGCTTTAGCCAGTTTGTAAACATGATGCAGCTGAGTTTTCCTTTCAAATCCTCGTGGTTGATTTTTATAAACAATTTCAGGTAAGTCCCTATGTAGAAATGCATTTTTAATGTAAAATTACTGGATATCCCAGTGATGAGAAACAATAAGTGATAGAATTACTTTGACTGTTGAGGCTTTCACAGTAGGTTGAAAGTCTCTGAAAAGTCAATGCCAAGGGTTTGATCAAACCCTTTGGTGACAAACTGAGCATTCTGTTTAGAGAGAGTCCTATCAGCATTATACTTGGTCCAAAACATCCATTTTGTGCCAAGAATGTGTGTGGTAGGCTCATAGGGAACAAGTGTCCAAGTGTGATTTTGTTGTAAAGCATTGAATCCATCTTTTATAGCTTGATCCATATAGGGTTTTTTGGAGCTTCAAAAAATATTGTGGGTTCAACGTGAAAATTTAAAGCGAGGGAGAAGGAATAAAGTTTAGGTTTGAAAATTCCACTTTTGGAGTGAATTTACATAGGATTATTATTTTGTGTTAATGGGAAAGACAGATTGGGTTTAGTGTTTGGTGTGGTTGACATAATGGGATTAGGTAAGGTATTTTGATTGTTTAATAAAATTATAGGATGTGATGGTGAGCAAGGTTTCTGAGAGTTTACATGTCCGTTAAAGGATTTAGTTATGTGAGAACATTCTGAAATAGAGGAGTGAGTCATGGTAACCTTTAGAGAGGGTGGAGTTGAGGTTAGAGTGAAGATAGGAAGATTTGGTGAAGCTATAAGATGATTTGAGTGTGCGAGAAAAATTGCGGTCCTCATTAAAGACCATATGAACATAGATGATTTTCTCTTGATTAGTCAAACATTTGTAACCTTGATGCATTGAGCTATATCCAAGAAAAATAAATTTTATGGTATGAAACCATAATTTATGGTGGGAATAATATCTGTGATAAGGAAAGCAACTACAACTAAATGTTTTGAGGTAGAGATAATTTGGGGTTTTATTATATAACTTTTCAGATGGTGAGAGATTGTTTAGTCTTGGGAATGAGAGGTTATTGATGAGATAGGTGGCTATAAAGAAGGCTTCTGACTAATAGGTGAGTGGCATGTGAGCATAAGATAAAAGAGTTAGTCCCATTTCTATGATATGTCAATGTTTTCTCTCGAAGATATCATGTTGTTGGTGAGTGTAAAGACAACTAAAACGTGGTTGTATTCCATGTTTTGAGAGGTAAGGTAAGAGGGCTTTATATTCACCTCCCATGTTAGTGTGAAGAGCCTTTGCTTGTCCCTAAGTAAAATAAATACAACAAATTAATTCTATCCCTTCATTTTCATAAAGATCAAAACATACAATCCCTCAAATTCAAGCCAACTCAAATATCAAGTTAATGCACATATCATGAATACTTACATAAGCAAAATCATTCATTTACACTATCACTCAAAGATAAGTAAAAATATGAAAATGAATTTTCCTCACGATTTTCACTCATTTCTCTCAAGTGTTTAAGGGTTAGTGTTTTGCTCAAACTTCCTTTAGGAAACTACACTACCATAGGCTTGCTAATACACCAATTCTCCTTTATAAGGATTGCATGCATAAATAGATCAAAATGACTTGTTTAAGGCTGTAGTGTGGTAAGGGTTAAGGTTGGTCAAAAGAGGGGAAAGAGGGTTAAGCATAAGTATAAGTAAACTATAAAACGGATACAATAGGATATCAAAACATAACTCCGATATATCCAAACATAACTAATATAGTACTCTGCACTCATTTATGCTACTCGACTGTTCTTCCTTTTTCTTTTCCTTTCTTTTTCATTTTTTCTTTCCTTTTCTTCATACATGGAAGAATTATGAATCAAAACTAGCACTGTATACAATGCAGTCCACAGGCAGAGATATACTGAACTTTTCTCGATAAAAATTTCACACAATCTCAACCATTGTTTTACTTTATACTTTACTAAGCTTGTGAAAGGGTAGGAAAATGGGGTTTAAAGTTTTAAAATTTTGAGTGTTTTCAAGAAACAAAAGATTAAGGCTTAATGAGGGTAGCAAGGGATAATCAACGGGTAGCTCATTTAAGTCGAGGGTCAACATAAAAGGGCCTAGATCATCTTTAATAAGCATGCATCTAGTAAACCCAAACCGATTTAAAGCAAGTTTTAAAGGAAGTAACCTACGAAAGTAACACTCAACAAAGAAATCACTTTAGCTCAAATGAAAACTCATTATGCATCTCTACACTAGCTCATTGTTCAAATGTCAATTTGTGACTAAGCTTATGTAATCAACTACTTTTCATCACTATATGTAGTTCACTTTCTACTCAACTAGCCTAATTTGAGTTTAAGCATGCTTTCAATCTAATTCCAACTAACATGATACAATCTCATGGCAATATTTATCAGAGCGACTTAAATGTTGTTCCAATGCTAACACAAAGCACCATTGTTGATATAAAGCATATATAATATGCCTAAACATGCATCCAATTCAACACGGTAGACATAATGTAATTAAGAAAGTCGATGACACCTCCCCATGCTTAAAGATCACATTGTCCTCAATGTGACAAGTCAACCCCTAAGTAAGTGGAAACGAATTAAATCAAATAAAAAATGAAATAACACAAGCAAAAGAAATTGAAACAAACAAATGATATCAAACTAGGAAAATTTATTCAAGTCAAAATTATAGAAATTAAAACTAAATAAAATATATAGTAACCACAAATGATAAGACACCAAATAGGCATGAATCAAAATGCAATCACACACAAGAAACAAAATAATTTAAAAGTTAAAGGATAAGAAAAGCTTATTTAGATGAAGGTGGTTACGGTGATGGTGTGGGAGCTTCAAAATTGTTCCTTCGACAAAAGTTGATGAACCTTCTCTTCAAGCTTTGTTGCTCCTTATAAACCTGCCACCTTTGAGTGCAGAGTTCATTGAGTTAGGATGTCATCTGTTGATGGTTTGCAGCTATTTGGTCAAGAATTGGTTGATATCGGTTAACCGAGGAAACCGTTAACCGTCACTGGTTCCCTCGGTTCCTCAACTACTACTTCCTCCTCTGGCTTTGAGGTTGCACTAGATGTGACTGTACTGATGCCCTCCTGCTCCTCACTAAAATGCATATCTAAGGATTACAAAGTTCCATAAATTGGACCTCCACAATCTTAGAGCATCTTAAATAGGCTATGTCAAACATGTCGTTGGGAATAGTATGCAAATTCTCCATATTAACATTATAAAATACACTTAAAGCAGAAGCAATATGAACCATCCCAAAAGATGTATTCTTTTTATTCTCCACACTCACTAGTGATCAAAACATTCTATAAGGTGTGTTGATTTTAAGCTTTCAATCCATACACTATAAAAAGAAAGGTTCTTTAGCTGAGCATTTATTGATTTCTATTTTATTAAAAACAGTTAGGCACATAAATTTGTGTAAAAGTAAATGCTCAGCACTCCTAATTAGAGAATTAGGTCCATTACATAAATCAAAATATTCTTCACTCATGAGAGTGTTCTAATAAGCATCGACATCAAAATCTGTGTGACCATCTAGAATTTTTGTATTCGACAAATTAAACAATTCATGCATGACAGAATAATCAATTTTAAAAACATTTCCACCTAACCTAAACCAAAACAAATCCATTTTAGGGTTGTACCCAACTATTGTGAAAAACTCTAAAGTTATGGTGGTATAAATAGGTACATCACACCGAACAAATCTATTCCATCCTATGTTTGCAGCTAGTTGTTCAAGTCGGCCTCTCACTCCTATATTTTCTAACAC
>JAOSBO010000209.1:31284816-31317272 GCA_027563915.1 Erythroxylum rotundifolium | reverse complement strand
CAAAACAAATCCATTTTACGGTTGTACCCAACTATTGTGAAAAACTCTAAAGTTATGGTGGTATAAATAGGTACATCGCACCGAACAAATCTATTCCATCCTATGCTTGCAGCTAGTTGTTCAAGTTGGCCTCTCACTCCTATATTTTCTAACACTTCAAAGTCAAAATACCAAGGAGTGACTATTTCTTTATACTTAAAGTCACGAAAACGTGAACCTTCTTTTTCTAAGTAAATCAAATATAGAGCCCGATAAGTTATAGCTAAGTTGGTTTTTCCTTTGCTGGAAACTTGAAGGTGGAGCTCATCGACTGCTTTCCTAATCATCCTTAGTGGAGCCATTGTGAGAAGAAAAGCTGCAAAAATGAAAGAGAGAGAGAGTGAAATTCATATTTTAGAGAGAGAAAATGAAATCTTACCTAAATCTTTGTGTTTTTTAATGATTGATGCATAAAAAGGGTGAAGGAATGTAAGATGAAAGGAGATGAAGAAAATACCAAAAACCTATAGGGAAATGAAGAGGTTTAGAAAGTGGGAGGAGAGAAAATCGTGGGGTAGAGAGAGAGGGAGTGAAATTTTGAAAGTGGGTGAGAGAAAAAAAGAGGGAGGGAAACTTAAGTTTCCCTCTAGATGGGATTCCCACGAGCATGGGATTCCTCTCCAGAAATTTTTTGGAGAGGATTCCCATAGTCATAAGAATCACCACAATTCCCACCGATGTAGGTTTTTTCTCCAGAAACTTTCTGGAGAGATTCCCACGCTCGTGGAATCACTTTAATTCCCACAAACTTGGGAATTAGTGATTCTCAAAATTTCAAACCTTCTTCCAAGCTTATATTTATTCTCCACGCTCCCAAAACCTACTAAAACATCAAGATACTATCATCAACAAGAATTTTTGGAAGAAAACAAATTGAAATTCAAATAAAATCAACATAAACTGGGAAATCAAAACAAAAGAAATCAAACAAAAATTAGGAAAAAACATTTAGAAGGGAATAACATCCATGGGTTGCCTCCCACGCAGCACTTTGTTTATTATCAGTAGCTTGACTTCCCTTTATACTCATGGTGGCTCAAATGACCGATATGGTACCCAAGCAGAAATTGATCTCAAACTTTGTAGGTGAGCTACCCCATTTTGGATTCCACCTTCATTATTGTTTTCCTTCCTTTGCCTTCTCCTACGCGTTCATTTCGTCCTAAATGCATTCCCGAGGTTCTCAATATTTTCCCATCCTCTTTAGAGTTCATGTTCCTTGATATTTATCGGGGATAGAGTGGGACGATAATTTTTCTTTGATACCTTGAATGTTAACTGTTTCTTTCCTACTCTCAGTATTAACTCACCCCCATCAACATCAATAATCACATGAGCAGTAGCTAGAATGAGTCTCTTGAAAACCATAGGAGTTTCCTCATCTTCACTAATATCCAGTATGTAAAAATCTATAGGGAAGGTAAATTTATCAATGTGTAGTTGAACATTCTTGATAATCCCCTTTCGTAAATCCACCGTCTTGTCAGTCATCTTCACTAATGTCTTAGTAGGCTCTGGATCTTCTAGACCCAACTTTTGACTGAATGAGTACAACATCATGTTGACGCCAGCTCCTAAATCCGCAAATGCTCGATCTATCTTAACTCCATTTATACTACACAGAATGAAAAAGTTCCCTGGATCTTCTTTCTTTTGTGTTACATGTGGGCTTCCTTCTGATATATGCTTGATAATCTCTTCCTTCAATAATTCCTTTAGCATGAGCTTTGTCTGGATTTGATTTGTTATGTCAGTTATCTTGCTTAACTCCTCTTCCTTAGAATTTTAAGCTACTCCACTTGAAGATGACTTCTGCCGAGGAAAAAATCTGATATGGAAGTCTAAGTTGAAGTTCCTTAATTGGCTCGCTTACTGATCCATTCGGCAAGACTTCCAACACTATTTGTTCTTCTTTTTTATTGCCATCTTTCTCATCATATTCACTTCTTCTTTTCTTTATCCGAGTGATGGCCATGATTCTTTCCTTCGGATTCACCTCAGTGTTGTTTGGTAGACTACCTGGATTTTGCGAAGATAGAATGTTAGCTAATTGGCCTACCTGAACTTCCAGATTGTGGATAGATGATGCATGTGGTAGAATTTTGCTTCCATCCTCTTCTGATTTTCCTCCTAGCATGCATCCTTTTATGATTTTCCTCTTGTGCTGCTAGTTTGGACCCTAAGACTTCCATCATTTTATCTATTTTGCTTTCCAGTGCTCTGATTAAATCTTGCTAGAATCCTGGTGGTCCTTGTGGTCTTTGTTAGCCACATGCATTATTGTTTCTTCAAGAAAATTTTGGGTAGTTTTTCCAGCCTGGATTATATGTGTTCGAATACAAATTATTACCTCACTGTGGCTGGCCTAGGTAGCTTACCTATTTAGTAACACTAACTCATAATAGAAAACAATTTACTAAGCTGTGGTTGTTCTCCCTATATAGCTTATACTGTGCTTGCATTGCCTTCACTGCTGAGGTAGATCCTCCTTGCACATTGTTGAACTGCTTTGTAAGAGTAGTGATCTGAGTCTACAAGGTAGTAACCGAGTCAATAGGTATCATACCTTTCTGTTCTTTCTATCCTTATCTACTCCTCTCACTCGACCACATGCAGTTGCCAACTCTTCCAACGAATCATGAGCTGATTCCACCTTCTTCCTCATCAATGAACCCCTGGCCGCTGCATCAATTGTCCCCCTTGTGCTCAGATTTACTCTATTATAGAATGTTTGAAGTAGAAACTCCTTCGGGAGGTTGTGATGTGGACAACTTCTCTAAAGTTTTTTAAATCTCTCCCAAGCTTCATAGAGAGATTCTTCATCACTCTACTGAAAATTTGTTATCTCCTTGATAATCCTTTTCGTTTTTTTCAACAAAAAATACTTGGCGAGGAATGCTTAAGCGAGCTACTCCTAAGTCATGATTTGGCCTGAATTTAAGGAATTATATCATCCTTTAGCCCGATCTTTTAATGTGAATGAAAATAGTCTCAACTTCACTACATCATCAGACATTTCGTTGAATCTAAAAGTGTCATAGATCTCCAAGACGTTTGCAATATGGGTGGTCAGATCCTCGTTGGATAGCCTGTAGAACTGCACACTATTTTGTAAAATGTTGAGTAGTCGAACTTTATCTCAAAATTATTTACTTGGACTACCGGTATTACCACTCCTTGAGGACTAAACCCTGGCCTCATGAAATCCATCAATGTTCGCTTTGGTCCTCCTTGCTGTCCTTCTTCAGCCATATCTTGATTCGAAAAGTTCAGACACTTCTTCCTTCTTATTTCTCTTTCGTGCTTCTTAATGTCGGGAAATTCATCTTTAATAGCTTCTTTCATCCTTTGTGTGCTCCTTGTGTTCATGCACCTACTAATACACAAGGAAAAGTATTAAAAACCCTTAAATCAAAGTAATATAAATTAAATATGATGCTCAATAATCAATCCCTCACAATGGTGCCAAAAACTTGTTGATAGTAAAACCTATCTACTTATTTTAAGCTTAAAAACTGCAAGTGAACAGGTCATGACTTGTAGTTAAATAGAGTAGATATCGATCCTACAGGAATTGATGCCTAGACATTGCTTAATTTAGACACAACTTTGTTAAAGAAACGAAATTGTTTAATGAAAATAATCTGGAAAATTAAATTAAAAATAAAAGACTAACGAAAAGTAATAGACAATAGCAAAATGCAGAAAAATCGGAATTCAAGAATCTTAAGATTAGAGATTACTTTTTTCCCTATTTTGTCTCCCTCTTATTTTATCGATTGAATTGTGTCTCACCCTACATTTTTGAATCTACTAATTACCCTCTCTTAAGGTGTAACTATTTATCCTTAATTAATCGGAATCGATTAGATGATCTCTTAACCTACTCAATGACTCTACCAATTCAATTAGTTATTAAACTATCCTAAGGGTGATCAATTGACTAGTTGAGACCTCCCTTCTAACTATTCAATTAACTTGATGATTATTAGTCTATAGGTTGTCAAATCTCATTGTACAATCTTAAACAGATTTCACCTTACTCACTCTCTCGATTTGTTACAAGATGACAATTAAAAACAACAACCATCAAAGACACTTCATTCAATTCAATAAAATAGGAGTTCATCACAATAAGTCCAAAAGCAATCCCTAAAACTAAACCAGCCTAAAATGGTCTCTATAACATCATCAACATTCAAATAAACCATTTTTACAAAGACTAGAAGGGATCTAAATGACAAAAAATTGAATAGAAAGACTCCTCTTCTTCTTTGTCAAAATCTAGAATTTTGGTGTTGATGTGTTAATTTGCCCAATCTTGATAATGATCCTTGTCTTCAATCCTTCCTCAAGGCTCCAAACATGTGTTCTTCACTCAAGGATGGTGTTTCTATAGATGGGTGTCATCTCCCCTAAAGATTGAGGATTAACAATGCCTAAATAGTCCAAAAACCCTAAGTTTAATGAAGCCTCGTATATTGTCCCAGATTATGATTCCCCTTCTTCTTTTTGATCCTTAGTTCAACCTCCAAGTTGCTTCCTCTTCTTTCTTACATGAAAATAATCAATTCTTACCCTCAATTAACATCAAACCCATGAATTCAATAATATAAATCAAACTTATTGAAAACATATAAAATTAATCCTAAACTAGAACAATAAACAACAATTATGCTAGAAAACACATGTCTATTACCTATAAAAACATGCACTAATGCACACCTATCAAAGAGCTTTGATTTTTTTGTTCAATTGGAGTTCAACATTGGCTTTGAATTTGAAAAAAACTGATAAAGTATTAGATTTAAGTTTTAGGGGATAACACTAGGTGAATCTTGTGTAGGTATCAACAAAAACAAGATAGTATTTATGTCCTTTAGTTGAGAGATATGGAGAGGATCCCTAAATATCGGAGTATATGATGTCTAATGGATTTTGAGTAGTTATATCGTAATTTTGAAAAGGTTTTTGATGCAATTTATCTTGCTTACAGGCATCACAACGGGACAAGTCGTTAAGATTAATATTGAACTTCACTGAATTCAAAATTTGTTTTAAGGTAGTGTTGGAAGGATATCTTAATTTGGCATGCCAAACATTAACATTTTTCTGTGCTATGTTTATCTCACAATGACTGCAGTTTAAAAAAGAAGAAACTTTTTGTTATGAAAAACTAGACTTATGAGTAGGGCATTTTTACAGGACTGGCCTGATTTTATTGTGCAGTTTAATGACTTTAAGGCCGTAGAAGCCATCCTAAAGCACTCCCTTGAGTATAATTTTCCCTGTTACTTTTTCCTTAAACAAACAACTTTTATTAGTAAACTCAACAGAAATTTTGTTGCCTTTGGTAAGTTTAGAAATGCTCAGTAGATTTTTGGTTATGTTTGGAACATGCAAAATTTGTTTTAGTGAAATAGGTGTGTGTGTATTATCTAGGGAATGTATATAAGATGAGCCAATATTAGCAACAGGAAAAGAGTTACCAGTACGAATAGTGAGTTGATCCTTTTCACTATAATCTAAACTTATTGATAGATTGTTAAGGTCTTTTGTTACATGATTTGTAGCCCCGCTATTTATAAACCATGTGTTGTAGCCCCACTGTCTATAAACCATGTGTTGTTATTTATTGCTTATGAGAAGTATATCTCTGCAGATTTTGAGCCAAATGGCATTGAGGATAGTTTTGTGCATTATTCTATGTTGGTTGAGTGAAGATGTTCTGCCTCCATGGTTTGGTAGTGTTACATTGCCATGATATATCAAACCTTTTATGACATTTCAGTGCTTCATGGACAAATTTATGGCAAAGCTGACAAAAGATTCTATTTCCATTCTATTTGCCTCATCTCCCACAATTTCCTCTTCCTCTAGATCCACTTCTTCCTTGTTGATTGTTTTGATTGAAAGTTACAAAGTTTGTAGTCATTGATGAGATATCTTCTTGATTAATTGTGTTCAACTGCTCTATTCTTGTTTCATGCATCATAAGAGAGTATTGCACTTCTTGTAGAGTCAAGTTTTCATAAAATGTGTTAGATAAACCACAATATGATCATATTCATGTACAAATCCATTTAAGGAACTCTATATTAGTTCATACTCAGAGATTACATGTCCTACTACTTGAAGTGAGTCTCCTATGTTTTTAACTTTCTACATATATTCTGATAAGGTGTGTGAAATTTTTAATTGTCGAATGTTAATGCTTTAGTTGTAGAACTCTAACCATGGAAGTTTGAGAATAAAGATTCTCCAAAATTTGCCAAAATTGGTAGGATGAATTGGAATTGTTTACCTATCCTATTACTTCTTCTCCAATGGTTGAAAACAACCAGCATAGTAGTAGCTGGTATGTTCTTTGCCATGCTTTGTAATTTGAATTTTCGATGACTTGGTTTATGTCTACAGTGATGAACTGAGGAGGAGGTCTTGTGTTGATAAAGCTTTCAACCTCAAGAGCTCTTATGATTATAAGGATTTCGGATCTCCAATTGACAAAGTTTTGCCTATCAAGGTTGATGGGAAGATTGAAGTTTAAGGTCTTTTCTAGGGCTAAAAAATCAAGAGAGGATGATAGTGTACCAATTAGAGTGGTTATTGATGACCCAGAGTTTCCCTCCATTATTGACGTTGGTCAAAGATAGCTCTGATACCTTGAAAGAAATTTATGTGTAGAATTTATTTATATTTTCTTATTTGCTCATTTGTATATTTATAAAATTATTGTTTCAATATTGACCATACATTTGTCAATAAACACAGAAAAAAAACAAAGGACTGGGATGTATTCTGTTGTAACAGAATTGTATAAGCTAACTTGTATTAGTGAAGTCCTATTATAGCCTTTTATGTGAAATTCCTATGTGTCCCTCCCTTTATTTCTTGTTTGTTCTTCTTTGTGTCTTCTTCGTTAACATTATCAATAAGTTCTAAACGAAAACTTGATGTGATTTTTGAAATTTCCTTGAAACTCATTAATGATGATTTGTATGTTTTTATTGAAACAACTAAAATTGGATCCCTATACAAATATTTCCATCTCTTATATCTTATAAAGATTGCATTCATGTAAATACTTCCTTATCATTAGGCCAAATTACTGATGACACACTAATGATATAGTAGTGGTGTTTGTCCAAGTCATTGAAGGCTAAGGCTGGGCACAACTTGTAGGCTTTTAGCCTCGTCAATCATGTATTAATTCAATTTTATGATTATCATACTGGTACTAATACCTGATTTGATTTTGGTATAAATATTAGGTATCGTTCTGGATAATTTTTTTAATTTATAAAATAGTTTTTGAATTTTTCTTAAAATATTCCATCAATATGTTGTATTGTATAATTTAAAATTTTACATCAACCAAAGCTTCAGAATCATAATAATATAAATTTGAAATGACAAAATTCCACTTATTTTTCTTAATATTACTTTTCATATATTTCATATATAAATCATAACTGCAATTAATAATAAAAATTATTTAATTATCATACAAATATAAAATTAAAGACAATACAAAGTACTAAAAAGTTACAATTTTATCATATAATAAATAATAATTACATCAAAACATCAAATAGAAGAATAATAAGTATTTATGACTCTCAGACTATTACAATTTAGAACAAGAGTTCATGCTCAAATAGAAGTAAAACCTAAAAAAAAAATATTTACAATTATAATTATATTGTAAATATAGAATTTAACATATAAATCAAATGAGTAAAATTAAAAAGAGAGGAGAAATAAAAATTTGGAACTTCATTCAATCAACTAATCGCTCAAATTGCATTATCCTCAATTATCATTTAAGACAAATTTCTCATAATTTAGAAGAATTTTATTAGCACTATCATTTAAATTCATTGCATGAAATAATATGTCAATACTTCCCCATTCAAGATTATCTTTGAAATAACTTTCATCTGTCAAACTCAGTTCCTAAAAAGCTCAATTCACTAAAAGATCTACATGGTCAAGGCAAATTGGATATATATAACTACTTGTTCTATTAAAATTCCTAGTAAACAAATAAAATTGAATTATAAAAATTATAAAAAATTATATCCAACTTGATAATTATAATAACATGCCTTTCCTAAAGCTTTAAATTATATTGAACAAATACCAAGTCGTTTAATCTTTTGTACTCTAGTATATTCCTTTTCTTAGAACAAATGAATTTAAATGAGCTTCAATTCCTTTCACACCCTGTTGCATTCTCATAATTTAGAATTTTAATTGCAAATATTTACAATTTTGAAACACCATTTTTGAATTGTTCTCACTAAGCAACTATAAGACAACATAAGTATCATTATAAACAAACTAAAGTGATGATTAATTTTCAAAAAGTAATAAAAATGAAAAACACATGAATTAAAAATTTCTCCTTCATGAATAGAAATTGACACCTCAAAATTACTAAAAACATCCTTGTAAATCTCCACTTATAAGCTTAGGAGATCTTGTATCATCTCTTAGATAACAATTATTGTAATAGTTAATAACATTCATTATTAACTTCAATTTTCTTTGTCAAACTTATTTTGAAATACGTATTAGGATTAAAAAAATGCCCTAGCTGCAAACAAGAAAGAGTAAAGTATGACAAACTGACATTAGGACCAACATTCATGATCTTTAAGTATAATTCTAGAAACCTCCAATCCAATATAGCCCTAACATGATAAGATGCAACCCACTTATCATTTGTAAACATTTTCCTTAACTCCTTCATTAAAATACAATGCCAAAGTGATAAGAAATTGGTTGCAAATCTTATAATAGGAGGATGAAAAAAATTCCTACCATTGATGAAATCCTTTCTCATTAAATACAGAACTTATATACGATTGCAAATGAACTTGGTGATCCATTTTGCTTTCTACACAGTCTCATCAATAATATGAAAATAACTTGCATCTTTTATATTTTTCAACATCAGGTCAATGCAATATGCAGCCTGAGGAGTCCAATAAAAGAAACTATACTTGCTTTTCAATCTTCGTCCAGCTGTTTTATAAGCAGAATAATCGTTAGCAATAAGTTAAACATATTTTCTAGGCTAACTCCATTTGCAACTTCATCAAATATCTGAAATAGAGTATCATCATTCCTAACAACGCTAGATGCATCAATAGACTTTTAAAAACATTGTCTCCTTTGTAGAATAAACTAGAAAAATTAATAATAGGCTTATGTCTTCTATTTGTCCAACCATCATATATGATTAACCCATAAGTAGCTCAAGTCATTCTTTTGTCATCTAAATAACTTTTTATTTCATAAACAAAGATGATTAGAAGTTTACCTCTGTAGTCATCAATTGAGGAAACTTTGTACCTTGGACCATTTGAGGCAATAGCATCCACCATAGGTTGATAATAATATGATTGGGCAGTATTGAATGCTATACCTAAACCATACTACCGTTTAGAAATTGTCATCTACATATTATGAGCCACTTCTCTAGGTTATAAGGCAATATAAATTGAAGGTTAAGCTTTAAGAGTTGTTCATGGTGTAAAAACATTTAGATATATGTCTTCTTCTTTCCTTAGCATTAGGTACAACATATCCTTCTTGTTGAATAGGTATACTACAACCTTTAACATCCCTACTACTTTACATCCTTACTGTCATCCTGACCACTAATAAAAGAACGTCCACTACTAATTTCGTAGATTAATCTTTATCTTCTATCTTTCTCATAATGATACTCTTCAAGCAAAGTCCTCATTTTTCATTTCACATCATGACTCACTTTTCTACAAGGCCCCTCGTCACCTTTGACTCTAACCAAATGCTTCTTTAATATGGTGATTCTCTCACCCTTCAAATGTTTGTTACAATACAAACAAATAATATGGTTGTTCATTCCAAGAATCAATCCAGCATAAGCCTAGGTTAGATCATCAAATCTTTCTATACCTAAAGTGGCTGAATTATCAGAAGTATTTGAACTTTCCTCCATTTATCTGTAAAATAAATAAAGGCATATGTCAAAATTAAACTAATAACTTCATATCAAAATAAAACTAACAACTTCATATCAAAATAAAGAAGACCTAATTTCATTATCAAATACTATCTCAAAATATGTATTGTTTAATTCAAAACTAATTTAAAAACACATACATCTTATATAGCTCATTTTGTATGATTAAATAATTCAACCATAAAGACATACATTCACAATTATAACATATTCAACCATAACTTACAATTGTAAGTTTACAACCTATTTTATATAGTCATATAATTCAACTATAAACTAATATATTTTGTTTGCTTATATAGTTTAATTTATAATTCTTATCATTATTTTATTTTCTTAACTAATTTTAATCAACATTGTTACTAAAATGCTAATTCTTAACTTTAATCAACATTGTCATTTATCTTTTCGAGAACTTGAAATGGACCATCTCCTCTTGGATGTAGCTTTGTCTTTCGTTTATCAAGAAATCTTTCCTTGCGTATATGCACCCACACCCTATCTCTGGGTTCAAATGAAACAAACTTTCTTCCCTTATTAGCACTAGATGTATATTGCTTATTCGTTTTCTCAATGTGCCGACGGGTCTGATCATGGATCTTCTTACCAAATATGCTTTCTTTTCACCATCTACATTAGATAATTCAATAATAGGAAAAGGAAGTAAATCCATAATAGTTAGTGGATTAAAACCATACACAGTTTCAAATGGTGAAAAACCTATAGAAGAATGAACATTTCTATTGTACGAAAATTCAACAAAGGGGAAGCATTCTTTTAAGTGCGCAAATTTTTACTAATCACAACACGCAACAAAGTACCAATAGTACAATTGACAATCTCAGTTTATCCAGCCACTTGTGGATGATAAGTAGTCGAGTACAACAATTTAGTTCTTAACTTTGCCCACAACACTTTCCAAAAAGAACTCAAAAATTTGAAATCTCTATCACTAATTATGGTCTTTGGAATTCCATGCAGTCGAACAACTTCCTTAAAGAACAAATTTGCAATATGAGATGCATCATTGGTTTTATTACAAGCAATGAAATGGGACATCTTAGAAAACCTATCAGTAAGCACAAAAATTTAATCTTTACCATGTGTAGACCTAGGAAAACCTAAAATGAAGTCCACAGAAATATGTTCCCTAGGTGCACTGGGTACAGGCAATGATGTGTATAATCTATGAGGCATAGCTTGATTTAGCTTGTTTACACTAAACACAGTTTGGATAAATGCGTTCTACATCCTTATGTATATGCTCCCAAAAGAAATGCTCATGCAAAATGTCCAATGTTTTTTATACACCAAAATGACCTATTAAACCTCCGCCATGAGACTCTCTAACAATTAATTCACACAACGAACAATTTGGCACACAAAGTCTATTTTCCTTAAACAAAAACCCATTATGGAGATAAAACTTGTTGAATGCAGCAGTTTCACAAGCATCATACACATTTCCAAAATCAGTATTAACAGTATACAAATCCTTGATATAGCCAAATCCTATCAACTTACTACTCAGAGTAGAGATTAAAGCATACCTACAAGATAGTGCATCAGTTACCACATTTTCTTTACCTTGCTTATATTGAATGACATATGGAAATGTCTCAATAAACTCAACCCATCCTGTACGCCTCCTATTCTATTTTCCTTGTCCCTTGAGATGCTTTAATGACTCATGGTCAGTGTGGATGACTAACTCCTTCGGCTATAAGTAATGTTGCCATATTTCAAGCACTCTTACTAAAGCATACAATTCTTTATCATAAGTAGAATAATTGAGAGTCACTCCATTCAACTTTTCACTAAAATATGCCAAAGGGTGTTTCTCCTTCTTTAACATGGCACCTATGTCTATTCTAGAGGTGTCATATTCAATTTCAAAACTTTTATCAAAATTAGGCAAAGTAAGCAAAGAAGTGGAACACAATTTATCTTTCAGTAGCATGAATACCTTTTCCTATTCATCACCCCACATAAATGCAACAATTTTCTTAATAACCTCTGTAAGTGGTGTAGCTATAGTGCTAAAGTGTGGAGCCAACTGCCTATAAAAATTGGCTAAACCATGAAAGCTCCATACTTCTGAAACAGATTTAGGTGTTGGCCACTCTTTAATGGCTTTCAATTTATTCTCATCAACCTTAATGCCTTAGCACTAACAATAAAACCAAGAAAATTAACCTTATCCATACAAAAACTACACTTTTTAACATTGGCATACAACTTTTGTTCAAGCAAGACATCAAGTTCATAGTTCAAATGATGCTTGTGTTCATCTAAGCTCCTACTGTATATCAAGATGTTGTCAAAGTACACAATAACAAACTTACTAATGAATGCATGAAGTTCATGGTTTATCAATCTCAAGAAAGTGCTAGGTGCATTTGTTAAACCAAATGGCATTACCATCCACTCATATTGTCCACGTTGAGTTTTAAATGCAGTTTTCTATTCATCACCCTAAAAAATACGAATTTAGTGGTATCCCCTAATCAAATCAATTTTAGGAAAAATCACGGCACCATTCAATTTATCTAACATGTCATCTAACCTAAGAATGGGATGTTGATACTTTACCGTAATTTTGTTGATTGCTCTGTAGTCCACACACATCCTCCAACTTCCATCTTTCTTTGGCACTAGTATTACAGGAATAGCAAATGGACTCATACTCTCCTTGACATGGCCTTTAGCTATAAGCTCTTTCACTTGTCTTTGTAATTCCTTAGTCTCTTTGGGGTTATTATGATATGCTAGCCTATTAGGAAATGAAACTCCAGGCACCAAAACAATATGATGCTCAATCCCTCTGATGGGTAGCAAACCTTTTGGAAGTTCTTCTGGTAAAATATCACTATAATTCTGCAAAAGAGATTTAGCAATAGAGGGTACAAAATCATCAAGGTTAGTAGCATTAAAACAAGTTTCCTTGTACATCAACATTACAAGTGATTTTTTTCCATGATAAGCATCTTTAAAATCTCTCCCTCTCACATACAAGCTCACTTTCTTATCTCTCTTGCACTCAGTGTTTCCCTTTCCCCTATCACTCTCTTTAATTTTTAAATTCTCACATTCACTCATTTTTTTCTTTTCCTTATTGTGTTTATTCTGCTCATTTCTTTTTGCTTTTTCTGACTCCTCTCGTTGTCTAAGCTTCAGTTGATCTTTGTATACTTCTTTAGGAGACAATGGCATGAGGGTGACAAGTTTTCCATCTTTAGAAAAAGAACAAGTATTTAGATAAGCATTACGTGAGATCTTACGGTCATACTCCCAAGGCCGAGCCAAAAGTATGTGGCTTACTTGCATCGAATCACATCACATAAAACCTCATCAAAATACTTGCCAATAGTAAATGGAACGTAGTCACTTTGACCTCGCCACAATCATTCAGTCACTATAGCTTGTACGAAAGTGCTAGGTGCATTTGTTAAACAAAATGGCATTACCATCCACTCATATAGTCCATGTTGAGTTTTAAATGCAGTTTTCCATTCATCACTTTAGAAAATATGAATTTAGTGGTATCCCCCAATCAAATCAATTTTAGGAAAAATCACAACACCATTCAATTTATCTAACATGTCATCTAACCTAGGAATGGGATGCTGATACTTTACCATAATTTTGTTGATTGCTCTGTAGTCCACACACATCCTCCAACTTCCATCTTTCTTTAGCACTAGTATTACAGGAATGGCAAATGGACTCATACTCTCCCTGACATGGCCTTTAGCCATAAGCCCTTCCACTTTTCTTTGTAATTCCTTAGCCTCTTCAGGGTTACTGTGATATGCTAGCCTATTAGGCAATGAAAGTCCAGGCACCAAAACAATCTGATGCTCAATCCCTCTGTTGGGCAGCAAACCTTTTGGAAGTTCCTCTGGTAAAGTATCACTATAATTCTGCAAAAGAGATTTAGCAATAGAGGGTAAAAAATCATCAAGATTAGTAACATTAAAACAAGTTTCCTTGTACATCAACATTACAAGTGATTTTTTTCCATGATAAGCATCTCTAAAATCTCTCCCTCTCGCATACAAGCTCACTTTCTTATCTCTCTTGCACTCATTGTTTCCCTTTTCCCTATCACTCTCTTTAATTTTTAAATTCTCACTCTCACTCTTTTTTTTTCTTTTCCTTATTGTGTTTATTCTGCTTATTTCTTTTTTCTTTTTCTGACTCCTCTCGTTGTCTAAGATTCAGTTGATCTTTGTATACTTCTTTAGGAGAAAATGGCTTGAAGGTGACAAGTTTTCCATCTTTAGAAAAAGAATAAGTATTTAGATAAGCATTACATGAGATCTTACGGTCATACTCCTAAGGCCGAGCCAAAAATATTTGGCTTACTTGCATCGAAATCACATCACATAAATCCTCATCAGAATACTTGCCAATAGTAAATGGCAAGTAGTCACTTTGACCTTGCCACAATCACTCAGTCACTATAGCCTATACGAATTTAGGTGTTTCAATAACGACAATCCAAGTTTTTCCACCAAGTAAGTGCTAGCAGCATTAGTACAACTACCTCCATCAATAACTAGACTACATACCTTCCCACCTACATCGCATCTAGTGTGGAAATATTTTCCCGTTGTTTTTCTGGAGCATCATACTTAGCCTAAAAATTTAAAGCTCTCCTTGCAACTAGTAAGTCTCCATGCTCTAGATATTCTACATCTCTTGCATCTTCCAACGATGGCATTTCTGGATCTGTCTCCTCTCCATCTGTTTCAACAATCCCATCATCTTTTATGATCATAGATCTCTTGTTAGGACATTAAGAAGCTATGTGGTCATACCTTTGACATCTGAAACACTTAGTTTTGCTTCTGCTGGTCACTGGAGTGGTTTTTTTGCTCTTCTAAAAAATTATGATATTTTCTTTAGGAGAGTACTTGTCTTCCTTAGATTTTGTTGTAAACTTATCATCTTTGAATTTAGTCGAATTCCTCTCTTCACTACTTCTCTTGTAGCCTAACTTCTAAAGTGATCTACCACTATTACTAAATTGAGATTGTCTAGCCATTTTTTTGTAACTAAGTTGTTTCTCCACTTTCATGGCAACACTAACCATATCTTCAATCTCCACATATTGTTGTGGCTCAAATATGTCGGTAATTTCTTTATTTAGCCCACACAAGGACCTAGCCATAGTAGCCTCTCGATCTTCTACAACATTTGCCCTGATCATAGCCATTTCCATTTCTTTATGGTACTCTTCAACACTCTTAAACCCCTGTTTTAAGTTTGGATTCTTTGATGCAGTTCCCTGTAATAATGACTAGGAACAAATCTTGCTCTCATGATAACCTTTATTTCATCCTAAGTTCGGATAAGTCTCTCCCCATTTCTTCTTCTATTAATTTGAACTTGATCTCACCAAACTATGGCATAGCCTGTAAATTCTACAGCTGCTAATTTGGCCTTCTTTTTTTTCTGAATAATAATGACAATGAAACACAAGCTCCACCTTTCTTTCCCATTGCAAATATTGGTCTAGATTACTTCGACCTTGAAAAGAAGGAATCTTCATTTTAATACTGCTCAGGTTTTGATCAACTTCTTCCCTGTCTCTTGGTTCTCTTTTATGCATGTCACCTCTTCTTCGACCTCTTGTTGCATACTCCCTAGTTTGATATCTATCCCACTCTTCCATGTTTGTTTTAGTTTCAACATCCTAACATTCAGGTTGGTTGGTCAGTGGTGGTGTTGGCCGACCTTGTTTTGAAACCTCCAAGCGTTCTAGCCTCTCTCTATAGCTTTCAAATGTAAGATTCATTTGGGTAATTTGTTCTTGTAAAGCCTTTAAATTTGTGGCTAGGTTTTCTGAATCCGTTTTGTCTTTTGCCTTAGACATTACAAAGTAACAAGAAAATAAAACAAGTGTAATAATGTTAGTTAAAAATTAAACTGACTCACTTCTTTACGTGTTTCATCAAATAGATGATGATTCACTCATTTGTTTTCTGGCTTTTTCTTTTGATGTAAATTACTCTTGCCTTTTACCACTCTTGATGCTTTCCTAAAATTCTTTGCCAACCAAAAATTCCAAACAAATCAAGGACAATCAGATTGAAAGTGAAACTCTTACAAAAGAAAAAATTGAAGAAATCAAAAGGAAGCAATAGGTCAAGAATCAAAGAAATTCAAAGGATTGAAAGAGAAATTTGGTAATGGGAATTAGCTTATCAAAGTTTCGTTTTTCAAGTTTCGAGAATTACATTTTCAATTCGAGCAATAACCCAATATGAATTCTAGCAATCCACATAATTTTTCTATCAGTCACCAAACTTCACAAATTCCAATAAACTTCTTTCATTACTAACTTACAATCACAGCAACACTTCAAGATAAACTATCCAACAAATCAACAAATCTCTTTTTTAATCTTTTTTTTGGATTTTTTCACAAGAACAACCTTAACAAAAAAAAACTGCAAACACAACAAGAAGTATGAATTGAAATAAATTACAAAACAAGAACAACAAAGACAATGTTAACAAATGGCAATGGAACGATAACGATAAAACACGGAGTGAAATAAATAGTAGAAGGGAAATAAGGAAAAAAATAAAAATAAATTTGAACTAGCAAAGAAACAAGAAAAAACAAGCAAAGATGATAAGAACAATGGATAGGAACCTGAAATCGAGCCAAACCAAATGACACGGGTCTAAGTCTCTTAGCATTAGCATGAGTAATTAGTCCTTTCGGTATGACCAATGAGTCATCCGATAGTTGACTTGTCTTTCGACTCTCTCTTGAGCTCACATCAAATGTATTTTCAGACACTTCACAATCAGGGATACACCATAATAAAATGAGGTAACAGAACGTATAAATCTGACATTGTTGTAGAAAGTTTGGTGTACAATGTCCAATGCTAGGATGGGCAGAGAATTTTAGGTTGAGGCTGTTACATATGCATGTCATCTCATCAATCACCTTCCATCAACTATTATTGGTGGTAAAACATCTTTAGAAAAATGGTTTGGAAAACCTATTACAAATTATGATTCCTTACATGTTTTTGATTCCATTGCATACTATCATGTTGACGAGTCAAACTTGGATCCATGTATAAAGAAAGCAATTTTCAAAGGGATCACTCGTAGTGTAAATAGATATTGTCTTTGGTATCTAGAGATGAGAAAGATAATGTTTAGTAGAGATGTCACCTTTAATGAGTCTACCATTGCAAAAAAGATGATAAATGAAGGTGGTCAGTAGACTGATGGTACTCCATAACAAGTGGAGAGTGCTTCAAAACAGGTGGAGTTTGAACGAAGGATTATAAACCCATTAATTAATGATGAAGTAGATGAAGACACTCCTATAGGAGAAGAAGAGTCGAATGAAGAAGAGGTATAAACTCAAGAACCTCCATAACAATAACACAAATCTATTGCATTAAGTAGGCCAAAATAAAGAATTCAAAGACCTGCTCGCTTTGATGACAAGGTGGCTTATGCATATTTAAATGCAAATGATGAAACTCTTACCAGTTATCATGAAATAGTCTAAAGTTTTGAAACAGATAAGTGGAGGATAACCATGAATGAAGAAATGCAACCGCTTCATAAGAATCAGACATGGAAACTAGCTAGTCTACTAGAGGGAAAGAAGGCAATTAGATGAAAATGGGTATATGAAAATAAGGAGGCATTCCTGACAATAATGATGTCTGCTACAAGGCAAGGCTGGTGACAAAAGGCTACGCTCAGATGGAAGGAGTTGATTATAATGAAGTATTTTCTCTAATTGTGAATCATTCCTACATTAGAGTTCTATTGGCCTTGGTAGAACAATTAAACTTAGAGCTAGTGAAGTTGGATGTAAAGACTGCAGTTTACATGAAGATTTAGAAAAGGAAATTGATATGAATCATCCTGAGGAATTTAAGATTGTTGGTAAGGAGAATATGGTATGTAGATTAGAGAAATCATTATATGGATTGAAGCAATCTCTGAGAAAGTGATACAATCAATTTGACAAGTTCATGATGAGGCAAAGGTACAGAAAAAGCAAATATGATCATTTTGTGTATTTTCATAAGCAACAAGATGGATCCTACATCTATCTTCACCTGTATGTTGATGATATGCTGATAACTTCAAAGAATAAAAAAGAAATTGCGAGATTGAAGATTTAGTTGAATCAAGAGTTTGAAATGAATGATTTGGGTGAAGCAAAGAAAATTCTCAGCTTAGGGAGACTATGTTTGACTTAAAACTAATATTTGAAAAAGGTACTATAACATTTTAGCATGAATGAAAAGTAAAAAACTGTTAGTACTCTGCTCGCTCCTTATATAAAGCTCAGTGCATCCTTATCTCCACAGAAAGGTGCAGAATGGGAGTATATGAAAAAAGTACCAAATACAAATGTGGTTGGTAGCTTGATGTATGCGATGGTGTGTATAAGCCCTAACATTTCACAAGCAGCAAGAATCTTGAGCAGGTATATGCATGATCCAGGCAAAGAGCATTGGAAAATTGTGAAATGGATTTTACAGTACATCCTGAATATCATAGATATTGGATTAATATTTGGGCGAGATGAGAAAACTGGTCATTCCTTAGTTGGATATTATGATTCCAACTATACTGGTGATGTAGATAAATGTCGATCAACTACTGGCTATGTGTTTACTCTTACAAAGGCATCAATTAGTTGGAGGTCAACCTTACAATCAATAATTGCTTTGTCAACCATAGAGGTAGAGTATATGGTAGCTACAAAGGTTGTGAAGGAGGCAATTTAGCTTAAAAGATTGCTTGATGAATTGGGAATTAGATAGAAGCATGTCAAAGAACATTATGCTAGTCAGAGTGCTATTCATTTAGCAAAGAACCAAGTTTATCATGTAATAACAAAGCACATTGACGCTCGCTTTCATTTTGCACAAGAGATTTTGGAAGATGGTGAAATAAACTCCAAAAAATCCTAACCTTTGAAAATCGTGCAGATATGATGAAAAAATGGTGACTGTAGTCAAGTTCAAACACTTTTTGGACTTGATTAAAATTTTGAAAAATTGATAACAATTAAAGACACTACTGAAGATAGTTTCATTTGTAAGGGCATTTTGAGAAAAAAGATTGGGAAATATGTTAAGGTGGAGAATTGTTGACTTGTGACATATTTTGATATCTCATATTGGAAAATTGTGAAGATGGGAGAGTCTCCTTAAGTTTTAAAAGGAGGGTCATCTTATTAATGATTCCAAGTTCTTTCCATTTGTAATATTTCACTTCAAAATAAGTCAAATATCAATTGAGTAGTGTGCGAGGAAATAGGCATAATTGGCTGAACTTCGTTAAATTATAGTATTCTTTACTTTTCTATTTAATAGCAATTTTTGGGTATAGTTGTAGTGAATTATTGCTATTAAATTACATTTCTAGGAAAATTTTATCTAGGAGGTTGGATTGTAAGTGAGACCATTTGTGACCCCTTCAATCTTTCTTAAGAATTTACCTGGTGTAATTTTTCTGTACAATCGTTCACACTCTATTCATCTAGGTAATAGTGCTAAAGGTGAATTTGTTGTGAATGGTGGAAATTAGCCACAGTTTTTGCAACATTTCTAGTATTAGAAAGTATAGGATCACATTTTGGATAAAGGCCCTTAGGAAGAAGAGTGTTTAAAGACTTACATATAATTATTTTATAGCTTTAGCTGGGTGTACTTTGCATTAGAATTCACTACCCACTAACTGAATCAATTAATAAATGCCTCAAATGTTTGTTTAGTGTAGACTCAAACAATAAATACCCACCAATTATAGTTCTTCTGTCATATAAGAAAGAAAAACACACAATATGTAACAGTGAATAGAGATTTGGTGTACAATATAGAATAACAACGAAAGATGAGAATTAAACAATAAAAGAAGAGAAATTAAACGATCAAAGATAATCAATTAGGTAGTTTCAAAAAAAAAAAAGAAGAGCTCCACATAATTATTATGCACTCTTAAGCTTGAAATATTTGATAGTACAGGTGAAGGAGGAACGGTGGTCTAGTCATAGAATGAATATGGCTCAATTGGAAAAGGTCTCTGGTGGCGCTATTTGACCTAAATGTAGGAAGTAGGCATAGGTCGAGAAAAGTCCTCCCTTTAGAGGAGGGCATTGGTGAAGCTTCTTTCTTAACTCACTACAACAAAGTAGACATTTAGCTACATTTTTTTTAGACGTTCGAAAAATCATTGGCAAAATTTATCATATTACGACAATTTTACAAATTGTCACTCAAACTAAGCCGACAGTGACTATATAAAAAAGCATCACAAAAGGAACAACATTTCATGATGAATGACAAAAATCGTCAACAAATGGTGAACATTTAGTGTTGATTACAAAAAATTGTCATAAAATGATCCATAACGGGTGACGATTTCAGATATTCATTGCTAAGTTAACTTTTGGTGATGTTTTTTAGAAATCGTCACCATAATTCGTTAAACATTGGGTGACCAATGTCCAAAATCATCACCAAAGGGTTCATAAGTGACGACGATTATACAAATTGTCAGTAAAAAGACGTTTGGTTTTTTGCTACGTTTTTGACATTGACGCTAAAAGTGACCATTTGGTGACTTTATTTGGAAACATGACCAAAAGATCAACATTTGGTGATGAATTTTGAGAATCATCAGCAAATGTTACACGTTTAGTGACGATTTTTGAAAATTGTCACTAAATGGTCCATATTCGATGATTATTTCTAGAAATTGTCACCAAAGAGTTGACATTTTCCAAAATTTTTAAACTAAAGTTTTTATAATCTATCATAGTTAAGATATGTTTTATTGGAGATTTGTTTTGAATGTTTAAAATGTATTGTTGAAAAAACACATACAACATAATTTTAAGTGTTGAATAGTAGTATTAATTAATCATTAATATTTACTAACATTGCAAAAATTAGTTAAAAATTTAAATAATTGTATCAATATAATAATATGATATATGGAATAGTATGAACTTTGAATTAGAATTTTAACAATTCATACAATCATAAAACAAGAAAAATAATAGTCCACACTCAACAGTACGCAGCTTGACCCCTAACTAATAGAGAGGTTATTTGACAAATTCTTACAGATACAACAATAAATCAACTTTAAAGCTGAGCCCAGTTGATTGCATCGATAAATGAAAATGATATAATTATTTTCTTGAATTCCAAGTGAAATGTGACTTGGTAAAGGAAAATGAGTCACCGATGTCTTGATTCCCGAGAAGAGTCTTTGCACGTTCAAAGGCACTAACTGAAACAGTAATAGTTCTTCCCTCAGGTGTAGGGTTTTTCATACCCTCTTGCAACAACGTTTCCGTTTTAGCTAAACTTTTAGAAGATATAGTGAATGAGTCTCTAGATTTAATATGGAAGATAAGTTCTCCAAATGAATTGCTAGTACGAAATGGTTTACTTAAAACACAATCAGTATAGAACTTAGATATTGTCAGATTAGTAAACCATTAAATGAACCAAAATTGGAGTGATATGCATACTTGAATGAACAAATGAAGTCTATGGAATTGATGAATTTTTCAAAACAATCGATTTCCTTAATCCTTTACAAACTGATGTGACATCGCTCCCACCTTTATAGGCATACATGTAATCATCGAGATTTAAGGAAGCTTAAAACAACATATTGAGTAAATACCATCAAATGTGAGTGTATATAATAGCTTCATAAAAGGAAATGAGATATACATAATAAGCAAAGTGATGTTATTCGGATGATACTAAACACCGTGAAGCAGAAGAATGGCCATGGAAGGCAAAAGATGATGAGTGTATGAAGTGGAGATTTTTTTTTTCTGAATTGCTTATTTTCATAATTAAGAACACATAATAAACACTTAAAGGTATAATTTAAACTTAGCACAAATTTGTTGATGAAAATAGAACAAAAGAATAATGTCGATTTAGTTAATAATGGTTCTTCGATGGTGATGACCACAATATAGAACCCAAACAGAGGAGAGGACTTTAAGAAATGTTAACAGTTTAAGCGAGAATGGAGTCACCTTGTTTAGGTAAACGATGTTTATTGTAGTTGATTGGAAGTAATATTAATTAATTTGCTATGATTTACTGTATTTGGTCGATAAACATCAGATGTAGCGACTAATACATGGTTCGTCGCCAAAGCCTGCGAGTTCATAAATATTTTTTAATAAATTTATTTTCCTATTCCAAATAAAACATAATTTGAATTAAAAATTAAATTATTAAATTGGAAATTATTTGCAACTTAATTTGTTGATCGTTCAAATAAATTATAATTGACTTACAATTTTCAAAAAATTATACATTTTGATTATTATAATTTCACTAAATGTATTTCAAAAAATTATAATTGTAATTATTGTAATTTAGAAAAACTAAATTATAATAATTTAATAATACATTATAAAATAATTAGAAAACTATTTATAATAAATTAAAATTAAAGATTTGTCATTCCCAAAAATTAAGCAAATGAAGAACAATTGCATATATAAGTGAGAAGATTAATTTAACATTTTTTTTGATATTTTAGGAATACCTCATATATATTAATCAATTAAGAAAATTAAGAAAGTAAAGAGATTGCTTTGGTTTTGGGTGACGATATGAAATTTGTTAGCAAATTGTCTACCATTTGCGACTAAGTATGGTGGTTGATTACGGAAATGGTCTTTTGCGACTAAAATTATTTCATCACAAAATCACTCAGGTATTTAAATTAAATGTATCTTTTTATGCAAATAGTAAGGCTATTGGTACATTAAAGGCTAAAGGGTATATGCTATCATGTTAATGATGAATTTGTTTAAATAAAATGTGGTTTGCAATCCTTATTAATTTAACTAACAATAAGTTAAATTAATAAGGATTGCATACTTGACTCTTTTTCTCAGTTCTTCACCTCCATAGACTCTACACTCGATAGAGACTCAATTCAACCTCTTTATCTGAAAGCTATTTATATGGCGACGTCTATGCAGCAAACTGTTCATGACTACATTTAGGACTCCATGATCTATGATTCGTTAACAGGATGATTCTTAATGGTGATTCTATTGTTAGATGGAATTTGGTAGTTTTGTTCTCTCTAGTTTTGAGGGATTCGAAATACTTGTCAAAGTTTATGGGCGTGGTTTTTAGTAATAAATGGTTAAGAGATGTGAATGTGTTTACTTCAAAGCTTAGAGGGCATTTTGAGAATGTTGGTTAGGCATTTGCTAGTAGGGATATTCATTTTACGTGGGTTGATGTGAAATGCGAAATTGATTCTAACTAAGATAGGGGGATTGTGGTCAATTTGATTAGGGATTTAGGTGTTTTAAGAGTGTAATTAGGGATTTGGGTTGGGGTTTTTGTTCAAGTGGCTGTGTTGTATTAGGTTCTATTTTTGTTCCCTTTGGATTGGTCTATTTGAAGATCGGTATCTCACCTAAATTATTTGATGTCAGTGATAGGAGTAAGAGAATTCTTGCACAATTGAATCTTGAGATACAAGATGTTAGTGGCAAGCCTTTGGAATGCAAGTTCTATGATCTCGAACTGGTTAGTTTAAAAATGTGCCCTAGAATTAACCTAAATTTCACGGAATCAGAGGTAGGTAGTTGTAAAGATAGGGTTCTTGACATTCTAGGAGCTGAAATGGGTAAATTGGTGCCAAGAAGCTCACAACTAATTTGGCAGATTTTATTAATTTTTTGTATAAACAAGGTTTCTTGGCTATGGTTTCCCTTTCAAATGTCAAAGACTACTGATAGGTGTGCATTAGGTTATGTTTTTATAGGAATTTGGCATGTGTTTTTTAGTATAATTGTTGTTTATTGTTCTAGTTAGGATTCATTTTGTATGTTTTCATTAAGTTTGATTTCCATTGTTTTTCTTATGTGTTTGGTGCTAATTGAGGGTAAGAATTGACAATTTTTGTGTAAGAAAGAAGAGGGAGCAACTTGAAGGTTGAACAAAAGTTCAAAGAAGAGAAGACAAGATGAGTAGTTATGTGCCCAATTCCCTCGTTCGTGGGAATCATGCAATCCCCACTAGACATGGGAATTACAGAAGAAATGAAGAGTGTTTGTAACCAATTCCCACGATTACAATTCCCACAATCTATGAGGCTTCATTAAACATAGGGTCTTTGGACTATTTAAACATAATTAAGCCTCCATCTTCAAAGGAGACGACACCTACCTGTAGAAACACCATCCTTAAGTGAAGAACACATGTTTGGAGCATTAAGGAAGGATTGAAGACAAGGATCATCATCAAGATTAGGCAAAATAGTGCATCAACCCCAAAATTCCAGATTTTGGCAAAGAAGTGAAGGAGACTTTCTATTCCATTTTATGTCATTATAATCTCTTATATTCTTTGTAAAAATGGTTTATTTGATTGTTGAAAATGTTATGGAGATTATTTTAGGCTGATTTCATTGCAGGGATTGCTTTGGAACTATTTTATTGAATTGAATGCAATTGTCTTTGTTGATTGTTGTTCTTAATTGTCATCTTGCAACAAATCGAGAGAGTGAGTGGGATGAGATTCGTGTAGGATTATACAACAGGAGTTGGTGAACTATAGACTGGCAATTATCATGTTAATTGAATAGTTAGAAGAGAGATCTCAATTAGTCAATTAATCACCTATAGGATAGCTTAATAACTAATTAAATCGATAGAGTCATTAGGTAGGTTAAGAGATCATTCAACCGATTCCTGTTAATTCAATTAGGGACAAATAGTTACCCCTTGAGAGAGGGTAATTAGTACATTCGGAAATCGGGGGTGAGACATAATTCTATCAATAAAATAGGAGGGAGATAAAATATGGAAAAAGTAATCTCTAGCATCTAGATTCTTAAATTCAAAATTTCTACAACTGTGGTATTGTTCATTGTTTACATTATTCTTTTAATTTTAATTTAATTTTTCCAAATTATTCACATTTAACAACTTAGGTTCTTAAACAAAGTTGTGTCTAAATTAAGTAGTGTTTAGGCATTAATCCCTGGGGGATCGATATCCGCTCTTTTTTAACTATAAGTCACGACTCGTTCACTTGCTGTTTTTGAGCGTAAAACAAGTAGATAGGTTTTACCATCAATAGCTATAATCTTATGGGAATTCTAAAGCCTTTCGCACTCCTTGAATGTATACATATATGAAAATATACTGTTTCAATGTATGCATCTATAGGTTAAAATGATTGTTTGGTGTGTGAGAAATCTCTTCACTTTTAAAATACTTTATCAAATTGTTCAACATCCTTTATTGTGCTTTAAATATGCTTTTATAGTACCATAAAGAAGAAATTTTGTATTTAGTCGGTGATTGTGTATAGGGTTTATTTTTAGATTCTGTGTTCCTCTGTCTGTATTGTTTGAAATGTTATGTTTATAATTGCCTTATGTTTTTTATGTTTTATTCATGTTAATTTATAATGACTAGTTGCATATTTTTAATGTTTCACTTATGTTTTTGTATAATTTTATGACGAATATTGAGTATTTGACTACTGATCTCCTTATATTCTTATGGAAAATTGATGTTTGAGTTAAGATTATACGTTATGTTTATATTTCGTTTTACACAGGTTTAATATAATGGCACTTTACAAAATAAGGGAAAGAGCGTGGTAACGACCGAAGAAGTGCCTCCCACGCAACAACTAGCTCAATCCAACCCCATCATTCAACAACCAACAATTACATCCTCGAACGAAGATAGTCACTAACAACCTTTTCCAACATCGTCTGTTAATAATGAGGGATCTTCAGGTTTGTTATTATTAACCAAACGTATTTACATTAATGCTGAAATTACTCATTACATGTTTAGTGTGTTTTTCTTATTATGATTTTCTTTTCAGGTTCCAGTATTGGCATTAGAAAATAAGGTAAAGGTATCACTAAAGGAGTTGAGTTGCAACGAATGAATGTTACAATGAATAGCAAGTTGTCTGTGACCATTGTCCCCACAGAGCGTCACCCTCTAGATAAGATTCAATCTGTAAAATTGTCTAATGAGTGGGTGTCGTTGTGAGGAATGAATTGCCTTGCCTTTAGCATCTCAGGCAGTTAAAGGAAGACAACTTGTGTTGGATCGCTTATGGCTCGGGAATGCACATTGCGCAGTGGAATGGACCATAAAAATTCTTTCTTGTGCTTTCATTAATCAAAATTTTCACAACAAGAAGTATACGAAATTAACTCTTGTAACACGCGTATTAGGTTTCTTTCCAGATATCTTGACGCTGCAGCTTGCGAACGTCTTCTACCAGTATCCACATGAGAATGAACAATCTGGGCAATAGCTAGCACGTTCTAAACACTTTAGAATACCACACAATTATTTTACCGAGAAAAGTGACGAATGGCTAGGTGGCTAAGGTTTTCGTATGTCTTTTAATAAGACATAATCCCTTTATTTATAGAGAAACCTTAATCCTAAACCTATTACAAATAGGAATATCATAATCCTAAACCCATTAGGATTATGAAAGTCTAATAAGTTTCGGCCTATATTATATCTCATATAATAAAAGCCCAATAAATTAATTGTATCGAGCCTAGTAAATATATCCACATATATTTATTTAATGCCTAATAAATTAGGCCCAAAAGAATAAACCCAAATCTCTTCACTCTTTGTGTGCGACCCTATAAGCTCATTTGATGTTGGCAATGGGCTTGATCACACTTGAAGGCCCACAAGTCTTAAGTGGCCTCTAGCAAGACATTATGACTACCCAAATCAAATGAGGATTGGTAATTCGATTTAACCTGTAACCATAGTTACAAACTCAGTCCTTTTGTATCACGATATCAAGATTAATCATAAGGCAAGTACATGTCAACCTTTGATTAATCATAGTTTCTTGATTCCCAAGTTGACTGACTATAACAAATGACATTGATGACTCCTCTTCAATTCATTTGAGCACGACCATGCATTTCTTCAATCAAACTTGTAAAGAAATGATATCTCTCTCATTTAAGAGAGGTACAAATCTCATCTACGTCATTCACATCTCTTTGCACGATTCATTTAATGTCCAACATAAGAATACATGTTATCCGGTTAAATAGAACTTAGTTTAATGTCAAGACACTGAATTCTTCATGTAGGGAACCATAATGACTTTAGGTTAAAGGACTAAAGTTAAACTATATTGAGAATCACCAATGACATGAAACGATATAGTGTTCTCTTTGTGGGTTGGTCTAATATATGTTCTCTAACATAAATCTATCTATCTGATTTGATAACTCATATCCATGATTAGTAAAACGTGATCATCAATTAGAACACATACTAGCCTTAATTTATTATTGTTCCACCAATAATGATCAATCAGGGACAGTTTAGAATAATATTATAATGCTTATGGTTTTACTATCAAGTCACATATTTGATGACATAAGCCTAATACTATTAATGGAATGTAAATCACATTCCATAAATAATATACATGTATATATAAAAGAATACCTCATAACTTATAAATAATATATCAGAATGTCAGTACAAAAATCACATATGACCATTGATCTAGGGCACACTACTAGCAACTTGCTCCATAATGCTTCGAATAAAGTTTCGGTAATATTTCAATTCATTTGATTATTTGTATTGCGATTTTACTTAACAAAAATTGTAACTTAACTTATACATGTTCTTCATAGATGAACCCCATTATCGTTGATATCAACAAGCCTGAGATTTCAAGTTGTGCTAGTTCACTGTTGAAACAAAGGGTGAAGGATCATCGATATAGATTTTGTAAATATTACTAGTCTTTCCCTTCCAATGAAGAGGCAAGGAGACATGTTTCGGAACTGGTGACTCTAGGAAATTTGAGTGAAATGTGTGATTATTGGGCACAACGAAGGTTCATGTTTGTTTTTTTCTCTTCATATTTCTTTCCATTAATTTTGTTTATACATTTCATAAATAATTCTCTTAATTTAGGAAAAGTGTGAGAAAGCCAAGGTGAACATAGCAAAAATGAAGACTCCTCATAACAACAGTTCCAAATCATTTGTTGTCGTTTGACAAGAATTTGTAAGTGTAATGTTTTCAACTTATTGTTATTATTCTTAATACAGTAAATTCTATCATCTTCTAAATTTTTAAATTCATATAATAGAGCCAAACATAACTCTAAGGACAAGAGTATGATAAGATCACACTCTACAAGATAACACGGTACAAAGAAGGTCAAAGTTGGACATCTGAAGAGTCACAAAGTAATTATGTAAGTATAAACAAATTAATATTACAATTTATTTTTCTATGTCAGTATTAGTGACGAAGATGAGGAATCTTAGTTTGTATATAACCTATATGTTTTTTATATATAATGCATTCCATTTTTTATGCTTATTTTATTTCAAATTATTATTATTTAAAAATATGTCACCAGCATTAATTATAAAATCTAACTAATTTATATTTCAAACTGTCTTTAAAATTGTAATAAATTAAAATAAATTTGTTTTTAACAATTATAATAAAATTTAAAATAAAATAAAAATTTTGTCACTTTTTAAAAAATATTAGCTACTAAAACAAAATCGTTGCAAAATGTTATTACCTACATTTACAAGAACGTCTCTAAAAACATTTACCTATAACAATAAATTAGTAGCTAAAACTAATATGCTAAAAAAACGTAATAGTCACTAAAAAGTATTAGCTACCAAAAAAAATTGTCATAAAATTTATTTAGCTATGTTTACAAGAACGTCTCTAAAAACATTTATCTACAACAAACAACTAGTAGCGAAAACTATTCAGCTACAAAAGAAATCGTCAGTAAAAATAATTACCTACGACTACGATTTAGTAGGTAAAAACTTTTATCTACGAAACATATACGTCACAAAATCCTATGTGCAACATTCTTCGTTCTCGTTGGTTATATGTTTTACTGACAAAATGATCGGGTATTCGAAACCATTTTGCGATGATTTCAAGAAAATATCACGGATATTGTTTTACTACCGGGATTCAGTGAACATTCGGGTGACGATTATTTTTCATCACAAATTAATATTTGCGACGATGTTTTAATATTTAACGGTGTTTGGTTTTGTGGCCAATAAGCTTATCTGTTGTCATGACTGTCGCATAACATTAAAATGAAGGCGTTGTCGCACAACAGGAAGAGTGACTAAAAATGAGCATGAGGCTGTTTGAGTTTGAATATGAATCAATATCTTAACCAATATCTTTCTAAGTGTTTCTTGTTGATTGTTTAGCTCTATTTTAAGACTTTTGGTGATCATTAACACTTTTATGATTTGTGGAGATGACAAACAAGTTAAAACAAGTGGGTGATAGTCGAATCTCTAGAATCGTGTGCTGAAGGATGTGAAGGGTGAAGATACACATGTTCGTGCATGCGCCCATGTTCATAATATACATGATTGTGTGTGTGACAATCTTGTAAGAGACATAGTCACTTACATGATCATGTATGTGACCTTATAAAAGTACAGAAAACCTAGTTCACAATATAAAAGAGAAAAAAATGTAAGTTTGATGATAATGAACAACCAAAACAGTAGAGAGAGAGCAAGTAGAAAAATACTCTCATTCTCTTTGATTATTTTGAAGTTGGTTTGAGTATTTGTTGATTAATATATCAACTTTGATTTCAATCCTGAAATTTGGTGAGACAAGTTGTAATTGTGAGATGAGATATTAAATTTTGTAAATCCTTATCTGAATTTAGTGGACTTATTTTTTACTTTGGCTCATGATTTTTTTTTAACTTGGAGATTTTTCTCATAAATCTTGATATTTGCTTCGATACTATATTTTTTATTCTCATACTAATTTGTTGGTTAAACTTAAAGATTGTTTTATTTTTTATCTTTGATTGATTTTTTATTTGTGTTTTAGACTTCCAACATCTTATGTGTTTGATCTATTTTACTCAATCTACTAGCTTTCCTCTGTTCCTTATTGTTTTTTCGATATTTTTTCTCAATTTTGTACTTTAGACAGCCATTGACGGAGAATTCTCCACTAGAGACCCCACCATTATTCCTATCTATAGTCGGATTTATTCCTGATGTGGGACTTTTTGAACTTTTAGCAAGGAACTCAAACCTTTTTTCCAATTAAAAAAATTGTTTCACTTTACCGGAAATTTTCGTAATTTTCCAATGATAAATATTTTCGGATAAATCAACAAGCGGTACATGAAAATATCGTTGGATTCATTACAAGTGATTGCTTCTACGACACGAGGGTGCGGACAAAACAACATAAATGC
The DNA here is from genome assembly GCA_027563915.1 of Erythroxylum rotundifolium. NCBI lineage: Eukaryota > Viridiplantae > Streptophyta > Magnoliopsida > Malpighiales > Erythroxylaceae > Erythroxylum > Erythroxylum rotundifolium. Next base: position 31,286,886 of record JAOSBO010000209.1, on the reverse strand, counting down.
GTCCAGTGACGTACGCTGTAAATTGACTGAAGTTGATGCAGACACATCAATGGGGGAACTCCATTTGCGAAGGACCACTGCATCTATAGGATTCACGAAATAATAGACGCACGCAAGTAACGAAAGGAGTTAAACGAATAAATACATACTGTCTCGATAATTACAAAACGACAAAAACATCTACATATCCTACAGCTCGGCTGACAATTGAAGCATCCTTGCTTGATTAGCATTCTAAAGTTGGAATGGAATGCTTACAGGTATGTCGTAAGTACAAATGTTAGGAGATATTTTTGGAACAAGGTAACAAATAAAAATATGCTAAATAATAAATGTGTTATAGTTAGACGTGTAACATACCACTTTCATAGAGCATATGTTCAAACACATTGACGGTATTCAAGAATATACACTACGAGGATGTCATGTTACGACTATTGAAAATACTTATAGCAAAATTTCTCTCGTCAAACACATTGTCAGCAGAATTGTAATCAATTAGACTAATTTTATTTCCAAACATATTCAACTACAGTAGCCGTTGCATTTCAAAATTCATTTATACAAAATACAATAGTTGCAGAATACATGCTTAATACAATTTAACCAAAGACATAGCATACCTCATCTCATAAAGACATAATAAATGTCACACGTACCACATACTCTCTTCAGAGAGAACTTGATCAAACATATTCCAATCAATCACATTATCAACAAATACACAATTATGACATATCACTTTATCCTCACAATTCTAGAAATGTGTTCATAATCATATATATACAAATGCAGATGTATATGAGACTTCACTTTCGTTATTATTTGTTGTGACTAAGCGCCTTTCAGATACAGATACAGATACTGGCCCATTGAGCTTAGTCAAATACAGAAATCACCAAGCAAAACTCTACGTGCAGAATTTTGAGCTTAAAGCTCATCGGGACTGGCTACTATGATCACAACACCTTTAACTGATCATGCATTAAATGTAATGCATCAAATTACAGAATATACCATTAATAACATGTGCTTATGATGCACATAAAGAATCTCGGATTCATCGGACCTAAGTCCGACATTCAACTTTAGTTAAGTATTCAGAATCATCTGCTGATATGCAAATCAGAAAACTTTCAATACATTTCCAAATATCAATCTCCTTGGACTATTAATGTCTGAAATTCACATACAAATCATTCACAGTTCAATAATTGGAAGTTAAACACATGTAAATCAATCCTAGTGATATAATCTAGGTTGACTCACATTACGCTCCCATACATGCTATTACCTGGATGGTCCTGTAATGTCGGTATGATGGCGTTGGTCAATTTGTGCCTCTAATCAAGCAATACACACATGTACAGATCAATACTTGATTAATCAAATAAATACTCAAATTTGCACATCTATATGTGTCTTGATCAATGCATACTCAGTTGATCATTCTGGGTATATAACTTTATTCAAAAATCTTAATTATTTATACTTCATGATTTGTACATTATTTAGTTTGTAATTAGTTTTATGCCTTAAAGTAAACATAATCACTTTCCATTCATTATTCATACATTCATCAATGTTTTCCTAGTATTATACATTCACCAAAATTTTTCCAACAATATATGAAGTAAATCACACGTTAGTATATAATTTACGTACAAGAAACTTGATACACAAGAAGGGGGGAGGGTTGAATGGTGTATCCTTTTTGTTAATATAAAATCTTGCTAAGAACTTCTCTGACTTGTTAAAAGAGCATTACAAAATTTATGCAAAGATTGTTACGTAGTTAAATCGCAAATAACTTATATATACTTGTTTAAAATGAAGTAAAAGGATAGAAGATAGACGCTGCGATTTTTATACTGGTTCACCCTAAACCGTGGGCTACGTTCAGTCCTCAGAGTTCGTCTGAGTATTTCACTATACTTCAAACAGTTACAAGTATACTTTCTTCCCTTCCAGAGCCTCTTCAGGTCTCTTGGATAAAGTATTCTTTCTACTAACGTAGCCTCTCCAGGCTCTCAGCCTTTTCTTTCTCTCACTAGAAAGATATTGTGAGCT
>JAOSBO010000209.1:31264044-31277638 GCA_027563915.1 Erythroxylum rotundifolium | reverse complement strand
CATTTAGGTGGTATCAGAGCATGGTTTGGCATCTGTTAGGACTAGTCAAATTTTAGGCTTGAATATTGTGAGAAATGAAGAAACTAATCGGGATTATGGTTTTGTTATAGGTCATCCGTTCTTGGTGATCAGATTAATTAACTGAGCAAACGGGATCAAGTTACAATTCAAACGCAGAACATATAACACGTTTTGAACTTAGAGAGTATTAATGAATCAACCATCCCTTCTTAAACAACATTAATATTTGTACCATCAGGTAATGTAATAGGACACGGAACTATGTCGTAAAGGTCAACAAGCTAACTTTTATCACCAATTATGTGATACAAAGCACCGGTATCTAATATCTAAGAAGAAGAAAGCTTATGAGTAAGTTTTTCAATCAAGGAGGCCTTATTATTATTATTAGTAAATGACTTAAACATAGCTTAGCACTAAAATTCAATTGATCATCATTAAGGGCATAAACAAGCGCACAACGATCCTGAGAAGAAAGTTGAATAACTGCCCCATTTTGAGATAACATGGATTGTGATGCACTATGAGCATAATTGCCAACACTCTCCCATCGACCAAACCCACTAGATGCAGTACTTCCATAACCTTTACCATGCCCAAGTGACGTGCTATTCTTGTGTGGCCCAGTCCACCAATTCGAATAGCCAATGAGTTTAAAGTATGAAGTTACCTCGTAGTTTGGTTAGTTGTAATTCAGGCAAAATCCTTTGTCATTTTCACTACTAGATGCTTGCAAGGAAGATGAGGCTATTTGAACAGTAAAACTAATAGCTTCGCTCTACCCTTCCTTCCCTCTAATCATATTTTTGTGTCTTTATTCTTGAACCATAAGAGCATAAGCACGATTTAAAGCTATAAGTGGATTTTGAGCAATAAGTTGGAAAGAATAGTTCCATGTAAATCATCATGCAAGCCCATCAACATTGATAAAAATGGCTTTCTTCACTTTCTTTACTAAGGTCGGTAGCCCAGTTGCATGTAGACTCACCACAAGTGCAACCTTTGATCAAAACATACAAAGAGAGTTTGTCTAATATTTCTTGAATTTCCCATATTACACAGCAATGCTCTCACTATTTTTTTCACAATGAGCCAGATTAGAAGTTAATTGTTGTATATGGAGGCCATTGCCAATCAAAAAATGTTGGTGTAAATCATCCCAGATGTCCTGCATTGTGTCCTAATAAGTAATAGAGGAACCTAGAGTAGGCTTAATAGAATTAAATACCAACCCTAAAAGCATGGAGTTGGCACTACAACAATCTTCAATCTTTGGAGCTTTGTCATAAAGCTTGGTAATGACTCTGTCCAAAAAGCCTAATTTGCACACACTCTTTTCCCATTCTTGATAATTATTACTCTTCAAAATCACCTGATATATATTGATTCTAGGTTGGTCAGAAATTTAAAGGTAATATGGAGAAGTAGGTTTAAGTGATGTTGGCTTCTTCCCTTTATTGTCTCCATCACCCATAGTGTTTGTATTGCACTAGGTTCAATAATTAGTTGGGGTTTTCTTTTCCCTACTCTAATACCATAAAGAATTTTGCAAAAATGATTTTCAGTGTTTCTCATTGAAGAAATCAGAAATATATACACGATACAATGCCAACAACTTCCTAATTTAGAGGACCTAAATAGTTACAGAAGATAACAAAGAATCTCTTAAGAATATTACAGAGACACATGACATATGTAATCCTAATTATTCCATAATTATCATAATAACACTTCAAGGAAAAATTGTAAATTGTTTAGGGATTGAGATTAATGATTTACGCATGAATCAAAGTTAGTTAAAATCTTCCTTTACTAACCAAAAAGTAACTTATCTTGACTGAAATTTTTTTAAAAAATTGACAAACATAGAGTTTAGGATGTGCAATATCTTCTATCCAATTGGAATGTTTAGATCTTTCTTTTTAAGTCCACTATTGTAATCCTCTCCAATTATTAGTACTACTTTCTCTTAGAATTGAACTTGTTCACTTAGAATGCCTTTTATGGTTTAATTCAATTCTTCTTTTCTAAAAATTGAATTGAAAGATTTTGAGCTTAAATTTTGACAATGACATTTTATCTTCACTCTATTATCCTATTTAATGACTTTGTTAAAATAAATTTGATTTTAAGAGGAGATCAATATTGAATACAAATGGCGTTATTTAATAAGGTCAACGTAGTGTGTTATGAGGTGTTGGTAGGAACAAAAGATTCCCAAATCATTTTATAAGCAAGGAGTATTAAGTGATTAACTATTTAATTTAGTTGTATTTAAATTTATTTTGTCACAAAATTGTCAGTCTTTTTGCAAGATTTGGAGGATAAGTTGTTAAGGAGTCCACTTTAATTTCGATTTTCTTGTAATGTAAGGATTTTTAGTGCATATTGAAAATTCTTAAACCTCTTGTTAGGATTTTAACACGTAGTAGAAATACTAAAATCAATTCAATTGAGAAAATAAGAGAGGTAAAAAGAAAAATAATAATTAAGAACACATCAAAATTTATGTATCAAACATTTGATGTAAGAAAAACTAAGGATGATGAAGAGTCAGTAAAAAAAATTATTATAATGAAAAGTCAGTATAAGAATCCCTAAAGGGCTCGTAGATACATGAAAGATGTAGAGAATTTTACAATCTCTCAATACCACCTTGTTTTATATAATAATGTAGAATAATAATTCCAAATGCCATAATAGAGGTTAACTGCATAAGAATATATATACTCTTACCAACAAATATAGTCATTACTTAAACATTAGTGAACTATATTAAATATAGTAACATGCTAACCAAAATCAAGGGTAAAGGAGGATTTGAGACACTCGTGTTCTCAACAATCTCCACCTTGGATCAAATTGGACAAAACTCACCATCACCTCAAAGCACCAAGGGAAATTAATTTTTTTAAACTCCAACCAAGTCCAAATACTGTTGGAACTTAGTAATAGGAAGAGGTTTGATGAGCATATTTATAGGATTATCTGAAGTATGAATCTTCCATAGTACAAAATCCCTACAACAACGGTATCTCTAATAAAGTTATGTTTGACATCAATATAATTAGTCTTGGAATGATACATATCATTTTTGGTCAAGTGGATAACAATTTGACTATCACAATACATAATTGTAACTCCTTATGTAACATTAAGCTTAATGACTACACCTAGCAACTAAATAGCTACCTTCAGTGGATACAACATACACCACTTCTATAGTAAATGAAGTAGCAATGTATTGAAGGGATGTTTTCCAACTAATAACACCTCAACCAATAGTGAAAAGATAATAACAAAAAGTCCTATGTCTCTCTAGATTGCCAACATAATCGACATCTAGAAAACCGATGACATCATTATATGTGGCTTTGCGATCGTCAAGCACCATCACATACATTAAACTTCTAATAGCACTAGAATAATGAAAACTAAACATTCTTTTTATTTCTTCCTCTATTGTTGGGCATAAATTAGAAGATAGTTTGAAATGTGTAGCAAGAGGTATAAGAACAAGTTTACAGTTAAGCATATTTAACCTTTTAAACACCTTATTAATATATTTCCTTTGATACAAAAAATTTATCCCTTAACGATCCCTGTGAATTTCAATATCAAGTTTCTTTTTAGTTGCACCAAGGTCTTTCATTTCAAACTCCTAGATGACTTAAGTTTTCAAACTATTGGTTAAAGAATTATTATGGGATACAGTAAGCATGTCATCATCATATAACAAGAAGTACACAAAAGATCCATCTTTACTTTGTTTGAAATAAACACAACTATCATATTCTCTTTTAGAAAGCCTTAGCCAAGCATAAAACCATCAAATTTTTTGTACAGCTATCTAAAAGCTTGCTCAAGGCCATAATGAGACCTACACAAATGAAAAACACATTTCTCCTTACTGGAACTACAAATCCCTTGGGCTACTTGATGCAGAGCTCTTGTTCAAGCTCCCCATAAAGGAAGTAGTTTTTACATATGAATTGTGAGTTAGACAAATTGCACGCAATTGACATATTCTAGGGTATGAAACTAAATGATGAATATGTATTTCCAATGTCTTGTACTTTGGTTTAGCAATGACAAGCATTGATGTATTATAATTAGTAACTTAGAATTAATTGTTACAATTGAGAGATTGATGAATTAATATGTATATCTAGTCTAGGAAAAATGTCAAATGGTAAGATAAGTTGACATGTGGAAAACTAGGATGACTAGACCTATGAAATAATTAACACATGGTAGTAGAATTGAGTGACAAATGACTTAGAGATTAAATGAAAAACAACTTAGAGATTGAGTGACAAATGGACAAGTGGCTTGCTACAAACATGACAAGTGTCATTGTATTACAAAGACACTTTGTACTTAATAATATAAACTAATGCAGAAACATCTCCTTCATTGTTTCTGCTATGATTCATCCCTCTCACTACTTAGAACTCAGTTCTTCCTCATAGCTTTCAACTTCTGCCTAAGTTCTATCCCTTATCACCTTATAATTTGGATTATCTTATATGTATGGAAGGCTAGGTTAGTATGATAATTGATGAGGCAATTAAGTTGATCAAGTAAGTGAAATACTAATCTCTTGTGATATATGTTAATAGTACTTAATAATGATTGAATTGGGGAATTATGATATTGGTGTACATGAGTGATGGAAAATGATGTTTGAATGGTAGTTTCTATTATATTTTTGCACTGTTAAATGAATGATTTTGAGCTAGAATTTAAGATGAAATTGATAAGGAATTTAGGTATAACTAATGGATTGTTATGAATGTGTTTTGAATCTGGTATGGAGGTGTTTGGAAATTAGGGATGTAAGGGTATGTGTAACAAGTGATTGTTTAGGATATAAATGAATATAATTTAGAAAGCCTAAATGTAGCCAAAATGGAAGTTATATTGAAATGAATTGAGGAAGTTTTTAAGGACATGTAATCTGGAAAAAAGTACAAGTGTTAGTTATACTTTGAAGTAAGTGAAATTTGTTGAAAAATTGAGGAAAATTGGATAGTGCACGTTCGGGGCACTCATCCCACGATCATGGGAAGGTCCTCCACAATCGTGGGCAATGCTTTGAAATGAAAAACTTCTTTTTTGTGTAATTGTTGAACCACATAAGGATAAGTCACTTTACATAGTGTATTTGGATTTGATTGATGATTGAATGAACCTAAATTGTTACTTAATTCATTAGTTAAAGGTTTGATAAGTTTAGGTTGTTAATTGATGTCATAACTTAAGGAGTAGATTGTGCTGATATCAATGTATTAAAATATGGAAATTATGAGTTGTTAAAGGAATTAAGATGTTCTTATGAATGCTAATGTGATTCAAAGGATATGAGTAATGTGCATTAGATATAAATGAATGAACATTAGAGAACATGATGTAATTCTAAGTGAGAATTGGATAATTATACGAACGTACATGATTGATGAATAAATCAAGCTTACTTAAGGTATAAACTTAATTACAAAATGGTAGTATACAAGCTATAAAGTTTGACTGATCTGAAAGCGCATAAGTACAGTCAAGATCTTTGTATATTAATGCATACTCTAAAGGTCCATTGAGCATGCATTGAAACATGGTGTCTATACATGTGAATGATTGAATAATCATATAATTGACAACTTAATGATGTGTGAAATATATGTGTATTGCATGAAGATAAATACAAAATTTGATCGTCAACATCCAGAAATTGCTGGATCATCAAGGCAATGGTTTATCTGGAGCATACTGTGAGTTAACTTAGATATGTAAACTTAATTATATGTGTTTCTGTATGATTTCTATGCTGAATATGAAATGTGAGAATAATTGAATGTGATATGCTCTAATAAGTATGAAATGTAAATAATTGAATGTGAAATAACGAAAAAAAAAACAAAGAGCCACAGACTCAGTTATTAATGAGTCCAATATCCACAATGGATATGAGACAGTAAATAAAACGAGCTCGGTATCTACAACGAACACGAGACAGTAAATAGGCGCTCGGTCACAATAAGAAAAATAAATAGAGTCACATGTACATTTACATATGCATCCTTTTATATATCATATGATTGAATTGAAATGAATTATTGAATTGTTTGAAATGTATTTGAAAAGTAAATAAGAAAGTATTGTGATATGAAATGTTAGTTTACCTCATATACTTATGAAAGTATGATAAACTTGATTTACTTGATAAGGTATAATGAAATGTGATGTGATATTCAATATTGTATGATATGTAATACTTGCTGAATTGGGATATGACTTGTCTTTGTGTATCTGACTTGAGTGAATATATCGATGATGGATTATCACCGAGTTTGCAAACTCATCAAAATTGCAATGTTGATTTTCAGATTCAGAGGAGATCTAGTTAGAATAATTGGAGTATAGCTATTGCAATTGGAAATAAGTTAGTGGTCAAGATCAGTTGCACCTGCAGATGTCTTTAGTCATTATGCATCAAGAATATAATTTCTCACTTATTGTCAAATTTATAGGTGAACTCTGAAGTGTAATGACATTTGTGATTTAATATGATTATGCATGAACTAATTCAAAATGAATGTTTGCAATGCTTTAGATATGGGATGCCTCTAATAATGTGGTAATGTGATCGTCTTAATGTGCCATCCTTATTTAGTATATTCTTGAATAATCATCGATATGTTCAGGTATATGTTCTATGAGAGTGGTATGTTACATTATACGAATAAAGTGATGATTTATAACTAGAGAAAAGATTTCAATAAAGTCATCACATTCTCTTTGATCAAACCCAAGAATATTATCCTTCCTTTTATAGATCTACTTACAACTTAAGGCTTATTTTCCTTTTTGAAAATCCACTAAATCCCATATTCCATTTTTACAGAGACTCTAAATTTCTTTATTCATCACAACTAACCAATTAAAAGAATTAGACAGATGCTCTTATTACACTTGTGGTCTCTAAAGGATGAGAACCAACTATGTAGCATCTACATCAAGAATTTAAGTATTGTATATGTCATTAGTTTGATCTTTTATAGGAGCCACCTGTAATAACAAACTTTGGAAATGAAGGGACGGACTTCTGAATAATAATAAGATCCATACCTTCACCAACATCTTGTGCAACTAACAATATATAAGCAATTAACTCATCATCATCATTTGTACATCTGGCAGGCTATCTAATTTGTCTCCTTTGTAAGGAGTTATAGAATAATCATGTTGTGTCTTAACAAGAGCTATGGTACTAGAACCATCATCATATTGTTCATTGGGTTAAGTGTTAAAGGGAAAAGGAACATCGATATTTAAATGAAAAACATATCTCAACTTCAACTTCACCTTCTAGCTAGCACTTTTCAAATCACCTACACCAATAAAAAGAAACAATATGATATTTGCTAGGAGAAAGTAAAGGAACCTCATGAAAAGTAACATCCCTACTATAAACAGCTCTATGAGACTTAAAACTAGAAGACCATAAATGGTATCCTTTAGACTCAGATGCATAACCAAGAAATATGCACTTTTTAGCTCTACTGAAAAGTTACCATTATTATCATATGCATATCAAGGACATCTAAAACTTTTCGAAACATAATAGTCAATAAGATTACATGACCATGCCTCTTGTGGGATTCTGAATTCAAGAGAAGAGTGTGGACATCGATTGACCAAATAACAAGCAATATAGATTACCTTAGCCAAAAAATTATATTGATGGTACAATTTAGCATTGGAGAGCATTTAACAAGCTCTCTCTAAAAGATTCATGTTCATCCATTATGCAACGCAATTCTGTTGAGGTTTCCCCATAATTGTATTATATCTAACTATATTATGATTTGAGTAGAATTGAGTGAAGTCATTATAATCGAACTGTAACCTATTTTCTATTATAAGCTCTTTAACCTTTTCCCTGTTTGGTTGTCTATAAAATTTTCCACATTTTAAACATAGAGAGGGCTTCATTTTTGTTCCTTAAGAAATAGACCCAAACTTTATGAGAAAAATTATCAATAATAGACATGAAATATTTATTCCATCCACAAGAAAGAACTTTAGATGGTCCCCACAAATCAGGATGTAAATACTAAAGAATAATTTTAGTACGGTAAATTGTAGTAGAAAAACTACCTCTTTTTTTGTTTCCTAAAAATATAATGTTCATAAAGCTCTAACTTAATGATGCCTTGATCTCCATAAAAAGACCATTTTACTCGGAAGTGTCATACATTTCTTATTTATATGGCCTCAATGAGTTTGCATAATTTAGTGACATTACAATTAAACATCAGAGAGGAAACGATTACATAACTTATCATAATTGTACCTTGCAAGACATAACAATACCAGAACGAAAAACTTTCAAAACAATGAGATAACCTTAAGAACTCAACCTTTAGCTATGTACTTATACTCAAGAGATTTAAAGGTGCCCAATGATCAAGTTCCACTTCAAGTCAGGAATATAACAAACATTGGATAAGATCCTAACAACACCATCACGAGTCTTTACATGAATACTATTAGTGCCATTTACCTTACACGTGGCATTATTACCCATCAAGATATCACCATTATGTTGGAATTATGTCCATGACCCAATCATTTTGTAATAGATTGAACACCTTTGTTTTTTAATTATTAGCTTTGTTTAATAACTTGAAAAATGATTATATTATCATATTATGTTTATTGATTTTATCCTAATATGATAAGTCCTTAATTAAATTTATACACTTGCCATCATAATGGAGGTTAGGATAATGAGAGTCAAGTCTTTAGGTTTTAATTTAAAACTGTTCTTGATCATAGGATCATCAAGTAAGGACTTTAATGATCCTATTAGATCGATATGCATGAAATAGTTTCTATTTGACAGATATTAGTAGATTTCATTTACTAAGTTACATATATAGATGATGCATATGGAGATATATCATTAAACTAACCAAACTAAGAATTCTCAATGATTAATATTACCTACGAATTGTTAAGTGGGATATTCTCATAAGGATTTATGTGTATATTTTTCCTTTGACCTAAGAATCTCATAGAAATCAATAGGTCACTTATTATGTTTTGATGTCGAACACCAAGTGTGTAAACATGCTAGTTGAATGGTCATTGGATATAATTAAGCACCTATCTGATTAGTGCTGAATTAAGATGGGATCCATCGACTCTAGGTAATGAGTTTGAGCTCTATGTTGTCATTGATCTTAATGGTTGTTTCAAGACCTTGGCTAAGGTAACTAAAGGAGTGAGGAAAAGAGTTTCTTAAGTCATTCACCAATCATTAATGATCGACATGTAACATAGTAGGTTATCTAATAGGGTTTGACAGTTAAACCATACCATTGGATAATCCAAAATTGTAATGATGGAAGGCAAAAATACATTATCCTTAATTAGGTTCCGTTTTTGTAAGGTTGTTACTTCACACTATCTAGTTGTTGAGGAGTCTTATTAGACGTCAACCTTGATTAGTAATTAATTAGATTAACTACTACCAGCTTAGTGATAAACCTATATGGCCACACATTTATGAGTGTACTATTTCGTGTTTGTGATTATTTAATTTATTATGAAATAATTTATTAAATAATCAATATGACATATTATTATTTTTTTGCTAGCACAGAAAATATAATTAATATCAAAAATTCTCTTATACAAAATAAATGAATAGAATAAATATTTTTATTTTATCTTATTAAAAAAAGAGAAAAAACATCATTGTCGTTTTTTGCATTTTACCAAATACAAGTTAGTTATTCATTTTAAAAGATGGACATTAAATGTATGAAGTGAATTATGGGACATACCCTTTCACTTTGTATATTGAAATAACTAAAAAAGAATAGAGAGTAAAAATATATATAGTAAACTTACGAAGAGAAGTATAGTAGTTTTTGCTCTCTTATTTTTCGTACATTGAAATCAATAAGAGAAAAAGATAAGAAAAAATTGTTTTCTCCATTCTTGAAGAAAGGGTTCTTCAAATTTAACCAAAGACATATGAAGTGTTGAAAGTAGGACGTATTTCTCGATGTGTACTGCATAATGACTTCGTAGTTTTTGCCTATTCTTGTCATTAGTATGAATATTAAATGCAATAGATCTATATAGGATTGCAATTTTTTGTTTCCGTTGTGTATGCAATCCTTCAATTGGTATTAGAGCTAGTATTACATTCACATCATACTTGAAAAATGCCAATGATTTGCATATTTTGTTATGTTCTTTATTTTAACACATGAAAGTTTTTCATTTAAATATCCATAAGATCATCTTGGCTTTACTTTGTAATTGGTTTCATGGAAACTGAAAAACCTTACTTCATGTTCTTTAAGTATATAAACAGTACGAAGAGAAGTAACGTTCAAACTAACAATAAAAAGAGACGGTGTAGTCTCTGTTTTATAACAAGTAAAAATAAGGGAGTCTTAGTGTACAAAAGAAAGATAGATGTTGTTTACCCATGGAAAACTCATTAAAAATTTTTTTCCAGATGTTATATGCATAAAGGTTTTTGGTAGATATATGCATAACTTTTAATGCAGGGTATCAAAAGTATTTGCTTAAAAACAAAAGGAATTTGTCCAGATGTTGTGTGCAAAAAGGTTATGTGCATGGAAAACGGAAAACTTATATGTTTTTTTATTCATTCAATAAGCACGAATTTAGGCAACCTCATTATTAAAGGATGGATGTAAAGTTGCAGATGCTAACACTACATGCGCTGGTAACATGTTATGTATTTGAAAAATTGCTTAGTATACAATGGCAACGTATCTGCAAAGTATAGGTTGGTGTATGGACTCTTGAGTTTATCATAGGAAATTAATGAATATAATTAGCTGTGCATGGATCTCTAAAAAGGCTTTAATTGATAAACGACTTTAATTATAAATGTTGTCTAATAGTATAATATGATCACTAATCTTATTAAAATTGTTTTAACAATAAGAAATCTTGACCATTTAAATCTATTGAGTTTATTTTTGATATATATATGATATTTTATTAAAAAAGGGTTTTCCACCCAAGTAGATCATAATATTTAATTTTGTTTATAAGGAATGACCTGTTAACTAGGTGACTTATAGTTCTGGGATAAATAATATTTTCTATTGCGTATGATGCATGTGTGAGGAAAATTTACTTAATTTTACACTTTTGGCCTCGACTACCTAGGGAGTATAATATTAACTAATTTTTCGTCACTTGGATGGATAAACTCAACCATACTAATAATAACAACCTGACAACCAAGGGACTATATAGTATTTATCCTCCTATAATTTTATATGATAAAAAAGGTAATTTACCACTCTTTATTTATGCATGAGTAACGACTCGGCAACCAAAGAGCTCATTTATGTTTTTAAAGATTTTATATCATTTAGATAAAAGTCTATGTCTTAATGATATATGATTGTGTTCTTATTTTTGTGTTTTCTTTTTATTAGATTTCTCAAAATGTCTACTATATCATTGCGAAGCATTCTTAATGCTAACAAGTTAGCAGGTAACAATTTTGATGATTGGTACTGTAATTTAAGAATTGTTCTTATGCATGAGAAACTTATCGATGTAATCGATAAGCCCATAAAGGAAGTGCCTCTTGAGGGAATTGATGATGCTATTGCATTAGATGCATATTTTAAGTACAATGAACAAAGTACTAATGCCAAGTGAATTATTCTGGCATCAATAAGTTCTAAACTCTAAAGACAACATGAAGGTATGAATCCTCCACAAATCATTGAACATCTTAAGAAGATGTATGGGTTATAAAGGAGGATTGCTAGATACCAGTTATCTAACTCCTTATTCAAGTCTAAACTGAAGCCCAAATCTCTTATGGGACCCCATGTTCTTAAGATGATTGATCTTATTGAACAACTTGAGAAGTTTGGGTGTTCATTAGGGAAATAGCTGTCACAAGATTTGATCTTACGGTCTCTTACTGATAATTTTTCACTGTTTATTGTTAACTTTAGTATGAATGAGAAGGACTGTGATCTTCATGAAGTGCTCAACTTGTTGATCAATTATGAAAATTAAGTAGCATCGTCTAATAAGGGGAAAGTGTCAAGGTTTGTGAATCTAGTTGGTAACTGTTCTAAGCGTAAGTTGAAGGGAAAAAAGAAGCCCAAGAAAATCATCTTGCACCCAAGGGTGTTTGGAATAAATCCAAAGGTAAGGAGAACAAAGTTGACAAAAAGGTTGCTAGATGTTTCTTCTGTACAAAAAAGGGACACTGTAAGAGGAACTACCCAAAGTACTTGTTAATTTGAAAGGAAAGAAACAAGGTGGGATATTTAGGAAAAATATTTTCATGATTTCTTTAACTACTATTGATTCTACTAAATGGGTATTAGATACTGGTGGTAGCTTTAACATCTGCAATATATTGCAGGGTCTAAGGATCAGTAGGAGATTGAAGAAGGGAGAAGTAAAGCTACAAGTTAGGAATGGAGCAAGAATTGCTATCCTAGCTGTAAGAACTATTTCTCTTGTTATGCCTACAGGAAATGCTTTATTGTTAGAAGATTGTTATTATGTTCCTAAATTTGTTTCAAAAGTTGTTTCCATTCCATCATTAGACAAGCATCGATTTCATACAATCTTTAGGAATAACCAATGTAATATATTTCATGGTGATGAATTATATGTAAGTGGTTATTTACAATATGGTTTTTATGTCTTACCTAAAATAGTTGTTTATCCAATTATGAATGTTTTTGGTCAAAAAAGGAAGAGAGGTAATCAAGCAAATCAAACTTACCTTTGGAATTATGGACTTGGTCATATTGTTGAGAAAAGAGTAAACAAGTTACACAAGGAAGGATGCCTTGGTTAATATGATTATGAATCATATGAAACTTGTAAATCTTGTCTCAAAGGTAAAATGACCAAATCACCTTTTACTAGAATTACAAAGAGCTAGTGAGCTTTTAGGAATCATACATACTGATGTATGTGGGCCTATGAAAGTTTAAGTTAAAGGTGGATATTCTTATTTTATCACCTTCACTGATGATATGTCAAGATATGGATTTGTGTGTCTTAATGATCCGCAGCTTTGTCTTTTGGTTTTACCCTTGGAGGTCGAATCAAAAATTGAATTCCAAGGATTGCAATATAGGATGCAACCTTGGGTTATCTCACTTAATTGAAACCTAATGCAATGGATTTAATGTAGCTTAGATGTCATGAAATGCAACGAAATTGGTTAGGAAGGGGGTTTTGGTTCTTTGGAGAACTAACTAAAATAAATTAATTGAAAAGGAAATGTGTAAAAAGATGTTTTTGGATTTTTGGGAATAAGAAATCAAAAATTAAAACAATGATTAAATATGATAAAATCCTCTTGAAAAATGAGCTTTGGCTATCATGGTTCAAAAAAAATCTTTTTGGGAGTAAAAATCACTAAGTTTCCAAATGAATAACCTTAAATAACCCTGATTGAGCAAAGTTTATATTATAAATTGGCTGCATTTTCATAGCTGCTATTGCATTTGTTTACTCCTAATTGATG
>JAOSBO010000209.1:31251644-31263944 GCA_027563915.1 Erythroxylum rotundifolium | reverse complement strand
AAATTAAGAGTCAAAAAGTACATTAAAGATAGCAAAAGTGTAGCCAATTTATGTAATAAACTTGGGCTCAATCAAATAACAATC
Source organism: Erythroxylum rotundifolium (assembly GCA_027563915.1). Taxonomy (NCBI): domain Eukaryota; kingdom Viridiplantae; phylum Streptophyta; class Magnoliopsida; order Malpighiales; family Erythroxylaceae; genus Erythroxylum; species Erythroxylum rotundifolium. The sequence continues at coordinate 31,263,860 of JAOSBO010000209.1, read as the reverse complement.
CCAAAGCCCCCAAAAGAGATGAACTATATAAGTATATATATATATATCTAGACTTAATCGCACATCCCTAGTAACAAATATGATCGTTACTCAAACATTAGTGGACGATATTAAATATGGTAACATGCTAACCAGTATCAAGGGTGAGATGAATTTGCGACACCATATTCTCAACACATCATTTTTTATGTGTAATGTAAACGCCTCAATGTTCAGTTGAAGTGATTAAATAATGGAAAATTTTGATGATGAAGCCTCCTCTCTATTGACTCAAGTCATCTCTTATGACTCCTCCAACTGCTACTGTGCATGAAACTAGGTTGAAGGTTCCATTAGTGTTGAGCCTTACCCATTCCATAGTTGGTGGCATTCATTGTCTTATGCGTACAATTGTTTTATTTTTTGGGATTTGTCATAACTTTGTATGCTGTCTTATATAGTTAATAGTTGTTTTTATCCACATCACTTTTTACTATAGGCAAGTTTCTCAGTATTCTAGGATCTTCATGTTTTACGTTCCTATATTAGTTCTGTTGAGAAACTGGGTCAAGATCCGATTTCGACCACAGCAGAATAATCACAAAATTTTTTCGTGACTTTTGATCTCCCGAACACCAAGATCTATTTAATTCTACAAAATGATTAACACAAATTATAATAAAGTAAAATTTTAATTAGTACCTTATTCCGAAGCTTGATCTTTGTCTTCTCGTATCACTCGAGCCGTTCCCAAAATCGATCCGTCTTAACCACCGTAGCCGCACAAATGTCCGATCTCTAATGGTATCCACATAATGGGTTAAGAGAACTCTGTAACTCTTATAGAGAGGGTTAAGCATGAAGTACTAGCTCCATAGAGCTTAAGACTATTTATGATACGCTTTGGACGTTTTAGTAATTTAATTGAAATTAACTAAATTTAATTAAACTTTAATTATGATTACAAATAATTCTAATTAAATACCAATTATGCCCATATAAGATTCAATATCTCATATTGATTCTTATTTATCAAATATCTCATATTTACTTATACATATAAAGTTTCTTAAACTTTACAATCAAGTCTAACTTGATTAAATTAACTTTACTCTCTTTAACTCATTCTATATGTGAGACCCACTAGGTTCCCAAATATGTTGGCAATGACTATAAAATCTAATTCTAATTCATAATTAGAATTAGATATTAATTTATCTTTAATTCTCCAATTAAACAATTTATAATCATAGATCAAGATTGGTGTCTAGCAAAGCATCATGACCACCAAAATATTTAGGAATGTCAAAGTGATTTTGACTAATCTTTCCGTACATAATTTTTTTTGTATAATTCAATCCTTTCATCAGCCAATGTTCTAATTAGACATAGAGCATGGACTTAATGTCTACTCTATTTTGAGTCCAATCATATTAGTTCTCCGCCATTGGTTATTGATTCAATTAATGATATTTGTAAATTATTTACAAAATATCATTCCACCATGGCCAAGGATTTCCCGAATTGATGTTAATCAAGAACAACGAAACATTAGCCCTAATTACTTTAGGGTGATGAATCCTATCTTGATCACTCAACTACCTCCATATAATTCATGCTAAATCCAATGACTACCAATTAAATGGCTCATGATTAAACAGGTCATAGATAGTATCAAAGCGTATCATTCCCTAAACAAGATGACTTTGGTGATCTCAAATCAAAGGGTCACTTATACAATCATCATAATGAGAATTCAATAGACATATAAGTAATGTTCCAAATGGATTTCTCATATAAGGTCTGTTCATTGAACTTTTTCTCTAACAAGCACCCATATGTTTGTTTAAGTATCTCTACACTTTAGCCTATGAGATCAACTATCTCCATCATAAGGAAAAAAACACAATGTATGCTAGTCTTTTTACGTTTTATTAATGTCCAATCTTAATAGATAAATGACAAGGAACATTTAGGAATAATAGATAAATGCAATATAAATCTCATGATTATAATTTTATTATAATTTCATTTGCAATGTACAATTATTCCGTGGACTTTATCATATACATCTAAACATGTGCAAGATAAATAATGCCTTTAAATAATTTGTCAATTAACTACAACCAAAGTGATTGGCTGTAGAGCATAAACCAACAATCTCCTACGTGCACTAAGCCAATCATTTAGGTATCTCATACCATATCACCATATGGCGATTATTCTACTACTGGCTTAAAGAGAGAATTCTACAAGATTCTCTATAGACTTGCTTCAGTCTTACAACTCCCATCTTAATTATCATTATAATTAAGAAAATTTTACCTAAGTACATTTTTGGATCTTTGATGAGACATTAGCTTTTTATGCATGCCTATTGGTTCTAATGTTCTACAGTACATTACTGTCTTGAACAATGTAAAGAAACTCTATCAAGTTCATTAAAGAACTTGTTGATCCAATTAATCATTTCTACTAAATGAAAAATGTATTATGGCTTAATTAACAACCATTGCTACATTGTAACCTTTCCAATCCTAAACGATATTATTCTAAGTAAATAAATCTTAATTAAGATTTAGTTCTAAAGTTATATCCTTATCATATTGAACTCAAATATTAACTCAGACATAGAGTAATGGATATCTTTAATACTTCATAAGTATTTGATATCTCAAATACTAAATATCTTTAGTACATTATTTATGTACTTTGACTTAGAATAAGTTAACAACGTCCAATCTATCTTTATAGATCTAATTACCAGAATTAAGTTATTACCTTTTTCATATCCAATAAGAGTTGTCCTTGGAAAATTGTGTTTTCGACTATTGAAAGCTAGAACTATTGCTCTCTGTAAGCAGTATGTCTCCACATATCCCATTGAAGAGGAAAGCTATACTCCTAATAACCTTCTTGTAGACATAATAAATTCACAATCATCTCCAAAACAAACTCTTTGAATTCATCATGAAGCTGAATATTTCAATATCTTGTAGCCTTTTAACTATAAATCAAATGTATCAATAAAGGCACTAGTTCCAATTAGATGCATTGTCATGAGATTTGAAATTTTCAAATTTCATCTTAATCCCATTTCTTATCTTGAGAATCATTCTACTATAAGTATAAATTAAAACAAGCAAATTGTATAACATGTTTGTAAGAAACCACCGTAATCGTATAAATGTCTAGCCTCTAACGATATCCACAGAACAAGTTAAAAGAACTCTATAACTCTTACAGAGAGGGTTAACCATGAAGTGCTAGCTCTATAGAGCCTAAACCTATTTACAATAAGCTTTGGATGTTTTATTAATTTAATTGAAATTAATTAATTTCAATTAAACTTTAATTATAATTACAAATAATTATAATTAAATACTAATTATGCCCAAATAAGATTCAATATCTCATACTGATTCTTATTTATTAAATATATCATATTTAATCATAAAGTTTCTCAAACTTTATAGTCAAGTCCAGCTTGATTAAATTATCTTTGCTCTGTTCATCCCATTCTATATGTGAGACCCATTAGGTTCCCAAATACGTTGGCAATGATTATAAAATCTAATTCTAATTTATAATTAGATTTAAATAAATTAAAACTCCTTTTAATTTATCTTTAATTCTCCATTTAAACAATTTATAATCATAGATTAAGATTGGCGTCTAGCAAAGCATCATGACCACCCAAATATATAGGAATGTCAAAACCTTTCGGTGCATAACTTTTCTTTATAATTCAATCCTTTCATCCGCCAATGTTTCAATTAGACATAGAGTATGGAATTAATGTCTAGTCTATTTTGAGTCCAATCATATTAGTTCTCCGTCATTAGTTATTGATTACATTAAAGATATTTGTAAACTACTTACAAAATATCATTCCACCTTAGCCAAGGATTTCCTGAATCAATATTAATTGAGAACAATAAAACATTATCCCTAATTGCTTTAGGGTGATGAATCCTATCTTGATCACTCAACTACCTCCATATAGTTCATGCTACATCCAATGAGTACCAATTAAATGGCCCATGGTTAAATAGGTCATAGATAGTATCAAAACGTAGCAATATCTATACAAGATAACTTTGTTGATCTCAAGTCAAAGGATCACTTATACAATCATCACAATGAGAATTCCATGGACATATAAGTAATGTTCCAAATGAATTTCTCATATCGAGCATGTTCAGTGAACTTGTTCCCTAAAAATATATTTGTTTAAGTATCTCTATACTTTAGCCTATAAAATCGACTATTTCGTTTATAAGGAAAAAACACAACGTATGCTAGTCTTTTTACGTTCTATTAATATCTAATCTTAATAGAACAATGACTAGGAACATTTAGAAGGACTTTATCATAGACATCTAAACATGTGCAAGATAAATAATGCCTTTAAATAATTTGTCACTAAACTACAACCAAAGGAATTGACTGTAAGGCATAAACCAACAAGTTCTTCATCCATTACATTTCTCGTGATTCCAAAGGTTTTTTCCACAGAAAATAGTGGTAAGATATTGACGTTTTCATTTATGATTTGTCAACAAGAATTTATAATTTACTAGCCATAGGAAAATGTTAATCCTTTGAGAGCCTTTTCTTCTCTTGATTAATGGCTTTGTTGAATAGTTACCATTGCTGTGTGTAACTCTAAGAAACTTATAGGAATAATTAACAGTAAAATGCTCATCTTTCGATGATCTCCAAGGAATAATATCATCACTTAGCATATTAGATGGGCTATGAGGGTTGCAATATGCTCAAGATAAGTGGTAGTAGTACATTGCAAAATTTTTGTTTATTTCATGCGTCTTAGTGTAATCTATTACCATTATTTGGAGATCAACATCTGATACTAGTCCTGTCATATAATTGATGAGAGGATCAATGTCTCATAACTAATTATTTGACTCAAATCGTATGTTATTATAACAGGAAAGGATCCTAGTTAATGTAGTATTTGTCAATTTTTCTCTCTCTTATTTAGATTTAGGGAGTTTAACCTGGAGGGTTCTGTTTAAGTACCTTCCAACATATCTTCAACATTTTGGCACCATTGAAGTCATTAGCCTTGCAAAGATCAAGACCCCCATTTGAAGTTGACTGACGTAGCATGCCCTACTTGATTAAATGAATTTTCTTGTTATGTTTTGTGTGCCTACCACTACAACAAAGAGAATAATTTGTGATGTTTTATTTTATGACAGGACGAAAATTGTCGTCAAAGTAAACATATCGTGACGATTCAAAGAATGCGTCATTAAAACTAACCATTTAGCGACCAAAACAAAAAATGTGGAAAAAGAGAAAAAATTTAGCAACACGTAGTAGAAAATCTTGCCAAATGCACAATATTTAGTGACGATTAAGCAAAATCGTCACTAAACGGCGCACAATAGGTGATGATGTCAATTATTCGTCGCTAAATAATCTTATGGCGATGCTTTTAAAAAACATCACCATAACTTGTCAAACATTTGGTGACGAATCCGATAAATCGTCACCAAAGGGTTTATATTTTGTGACGATATTCTAAAGCGTGACCAAAAGGTCAATATTTGGTGACAAACTTTTTATTTGGTCGCAAAAGGTTGAACATTCAATGAAGATTTTTTAAAATCGTCACCAAATGGTACACATTTAGTGAAGATTTCATGAAATAATTATTAAATGTATACATTCAGTGACGACTTCGAAAATCTTCACTTAATGCTTGACATTTTCCAAAATTATTAAACTAACATTTTTATAATCTATCATAGTTAAGATATGTTTTATTAGAGATTTGATTTGAATGTTTACAACATATTATTTAAAAAAACTCACAACATAATTTTCAGTGTTAAACGGTAGTATTAATTATTTATTAATATTTACTACTATTGCAAAAAAGTTATAAAAATTTTAAATAATTTTATCAATATAATATATATATATATACACATATATATATATATATATACATATATGAACTTTGAATTAGAAGTTACCCAATTGAGAAAGACATAGAACCAGAACAATAACAGTCCACATTCAATGTTATGTAACTTGACCCCTAAGAAGTAGATATATTGTTTGAAAACTTATTACATATATAATAATAAATCAACTTTAAAGCAGAGTTCAGCTGATTGACTCGTCAAGTGACAATGATGTAATTATTTATTTGGATTCCAAGTAACATGAGAGTTGGTAAAGATAAATGAGTCTCCGATGTTTGGATTCTCGAGAAGGGTCCTTTCATGTTCGAACGCACCAATTGGAATAGCTTTTCACACCCTCTTGTAATAGCTTTTCCACTATGGCTAAACTTGTAGAGGATACAGTGAATGAGTCACTAGATTTAGTACCTAAAACACAATCAGTATAGAACTTAGACATTGTCATATTAGTAAATTGTTAAATGACATAAAATTGGATTGACATGCATATGTGAATAAGCAGACCAAGTATGTGGAATTGACAAATTTTCCAAAACAAGTGATTTCCCTAATCCTTTACAGATTGTTGTGATATCCCTCCCGCCTATACATTTCATCTTCGAAACTCAAGGAAGCTTAAAACAACGTGTAGTATAAACCATCAAAAGTGAATATATATAATAACTTCATAAAAGGAAATGGGATGTACATAATAAGAAAAGTGAAGCTGTTCAGATGATACTAAACACCTTGAAGTACATGATAAGCCATGGAAGGAAAATGATGATTAGTGTATGAAGTGGAGATTTTTTTTGCAGTGTTGGTTTTCTCAATAGGGACAAATTTGCCACACTCCTCCTAATGGAATTAATTAGGGCCATCCAGAACTAGTCTCCATATTGATATTCCTTGATTAATAATGCTAAGAGGTATATTCTGCAAAAGTCGATTTAAAATAAAATGACGATATGTTTAACTCCAATTTTGATAACAAGTGAAACTAGTCCAGTTTAACACTTATACATCTTCAATGTGCCTAATGATATGAAGGTTACCCTTACTAAAATTTTAAAAAATTATTGTGTAATTTGTATCATATGCAAAATTTTGAATTTAAAGTAGAATAGACATGACTATGTTCTTGATATACAGAAATATAGTCTTATCTAAATGTGTCTATATTACTATCAATGGAAATGAATAAAAGTAAAATATTCTTGAAACAACTTAATCAATGTAAAAAGAAAGCTTAGATGAGATTAAGTGTTAAACGTTGGTGGGAAGATAGACATAAATAAATAACAAAGATAGACAGTAAATAATCTTCAAGACACAACCATAAACACAACTCATACATCAAGTGCACAATTAACAACTCAATAAACACCTTTAGTGAATAATCACAATAGAACAAAAGAATAATCACAATAACTCACAATAGAACAAAAGAATAATACCGATTTAGTGAATAATTGTTCTTTGACGTGATGAGCAGAACACAAAACCTAAACAAGTTATCTATAAGAGGATTTCGGATTAGTGTTGACAACTTGAACGAGAATGGAGTAGGGTTTTATTGTTTTGTCTTTGAAAACCTAATACAAAATAACGTCATTTTTCTAGTTTAGGTGAATGATGTCATTTATTGTTTGTTGTAGTAGTTTGGAAGTAGTATTAATTAATTTGCTACCATTAATTGTATTTAGTCGATAATTGTCAAATGTAGTGACTAATACATGGTTCGTCGCTAAAGCCCGTTGATTCATAAATAATTTTTAATAAATTTATTTTCTAAATCCAAATAAAACATAATTTGAATTAAAAATTAAATTATTTACTTGACAACTATTTGGAAATTAATTTGTCGATTGTTCAAACAAAATAAAATAGACTTACAATTTTTAGACAATCATACATTTCATTAATATAATTTCAAAAAACTTATTTGAAATAATTAAACATTTTAATTAATGTAATTAACCAAAATAAATAATAATAATTTAAGAAGACATTGTAATATAATTATAAAACTATTTCTAGCAAATGATATTTAAAGATTAGTCATTCCCAAAAAGTAAACAAATGAAGAACAATTGCATATATAAGTGTGAGGATTAATTTTTCATTTTGTTATTAGTAATAGGAAATTTTCATATATGTTAATCAATTAAGAAAAATAAAGATGTAAAGAAAATGCTTGATTTTTGACGATGTTATATAAAATTGGTAGCGAAATTATACTTTTAGGCAACGAAAATTGTCACCGTCGAAAAAGGTAAAAGAAATAGTTTTTGCGATGATTTAACATCTTGGTAGCAAAATGTTGTACATTTTCCGATGCTATATCATTTCGTAGCCAAAGCATGACATTTTGTGATGAATCTTCGTTTTGTCGCAAAATATAGGAGATCAGAATAATATAATTACGTTGTTTTCGTATTTTTTCAAATATATTGGCGACAGTTATCATATATTGTAGCTAAATGTTTGGCATTTGATGACAAATCATAGTTGCATCGCTAAATGTTGCAATGGTAACAGAAAATAGACAAATGTTTTAAATTTTGTGACGCTATTTTGTTTTCGTAGCAATATGTTAACATTTGGTGATGAAATATCTAATCGTCGCCAATTGTTTTCCTTGTATTGGCGATGAATCTATAATATGATAGGTAAAATTTGGCATTTCACGATTGAAGCTGAGTTTTGTCACCAAATGTAATCGCTGCAAAAAAAAATTAGTTGAGACAGCGTCGTTTGTTAAACAACAAACGACATCATCCCATCATGCTGAACATTTTAAACCGAATCCCCCCACCCTTGCCTCCTCACTTATTTCTTCCTCCTCTCTTCTAACTTTGTTTTTTGCCATTTCTTGTTACACCCCATTTCCAAAGTCTAACTTCAGAGTTATACATGAGTGCATTACCTTGTAGAGTCCTTTTGATGGAATCTCATTAGCCAACTTAGGCTCATCTTCATTCTCATAAAATCCCAAAATTTCCATAATTTGAACACTTGAGATATGACAATCCACTCTGATGTTTATAACCTCAACCCTCACCCTAAACAAATCACTCATTTTTATCTCTTATTTTCATATCAAACTAAGTATATTTCACTCGCCATTCAAGCCTAAATACATCAGAGAAAAGCGTTGGTGGGTCAACAATTTGCATATGCACATGATTTGGGACAATTAGCATAACTTTCACCATGGATGACAGATTAAGGTCATTCAAACACAATTTCGAAGAGGTTTTTGAGTTCTACAACTTCTGTGAAGACCCAGAAGAGAGATTTTTGCTATTTAGAGAGTCAAATTTTGCACATTTTTAAAACTGTCCCAAGAATGTCCCTTCAATCAGACATGGACTGGTCTAGGGACATTTTCAGACCCGAGAAGGTCCGCCTAGCGGACATCAAGTCCCTTTAAACAACCATGGACTGGTTTGGGACACTAAAATACCCGAGAAGGTCCACTTAGAGGACATACGTCCCTTCAAACAGATATGAACTGAGCTGGGACACTAAAACACCCGAGAAGGTCTGCCTAGCAGACATCAAGTCGGTTTAGCGGATGTTTACAGGTCAAATTCCATATTTCCAACTCCTCAAGCTACCTATGACCCATCTTATGCATATTTATCATTCCTAACTCATTTTTCTCATCATTTTCACTTCCATTTCAACTCAATATCATTTACAATCAATTCATAACCTATGTTTGATCATCATCCCTAAAACACAATCATTCAACTTATGCATATTCATCATAAATCTCTGCACATGTTCAACCCCATTTATCATCTTCATTTCATCTCTAACTTATCATACTACTTCTTCCCATTTCAAGACACTACATTACTCTTATTTTATTAGATCAAAATAGAAAAGGTGTAAAGTGTCCTACATACCCTCTATGCAGCATCACTAAATTTTAATAATCATATCTTTCAGGTCTGATCTCCAAAATTTACAAACTATATATCATTGGAAAGCTAAAAGAATGAACCAAATCTTACAAGAAGACAACCTTAACCAAATGAGCCTAGATCAATACAGTTTTTCTGCTGAAGTCAAAACATATATTTCTACCCCTATGAATGCTTGAAAATGTAATGCGAAAACTTGGAAAATCATTAGCAAAACACAAACAAATTTCATTAACATTAAAAGTAAAGAGTTTTACAAAGCTTTAGTGGGCATTTCAAGACCCAAATACATCATTAATCTCATTATCCAAAAATACAAAAAAAACACATGTGAGTGATACTTGAAATGCGGCTAAATCCTTGAGTTTTCATAAACTAACTTAAATACAAAAACTACGCAATCTTGGAGTGATGCCTTGAGTCTCTTACTCGATTTCTTGCTCTTCACCTGGTAATGGGGCTGAGGGGGGTGAGCTTGCAAGCTCGTGGGTATCATGTTGTAGCCAGAAACAAGCAAAATCATTGAAAATATCCATTTCCGCATAATCCTTTGCAATCATAACACATGTATTTCCCAAATTCTCAAACTTGTCAAACGCATCATAAACACCAAAAGGCATGTATTTCATAAAGTCTCAAACTTGTCAACAAATTCATACACAACATAAGCAATCATAATGGTTTGGGAGGTCTATAAACAGAACAAGCTAACACATTCCCATGAATTAGTGCTGCGTAGTCATGAACATAACGAACTAACACAATGCCACATAGTGGTTTTGCGTAGTCGTTAACATGAGGAAGTCTATGAAGAAGCTCCATTCCACTAGCGGGCAGGCGGGAGAAGCCTTTAACAGAGTCAACATGCACATGACATAAAAGAATGGACCACCTCCCCCACATAAACATGAATTTCATATTTATAACATCTTACACATTTTGGAATCATGATTTTCATAAGCATGATATTTTTCAAATACAATTTCCATCATGATTTCATGAATCATCATCAAGATTCATGTACCAAACATATAGCAAACACTTCAATCATTCAAGAAGCAATAAATGTAATATTTATAAAACAATTGAAAATCATTTAAATTTATAGATTAAGAAAAATTTTCATGTCTTATTAACTCAACTATAAACCAGTAACCCACCTCAATTCCTTACTTAGAAACTTGCTTTAAAAATTTTTTTCTCTTGCACCTCTTTCCCCACTTGATTTCCTTCAACATTGGCAAAATTTCAATTCAACAGAAATCCAAATTGAGAACCCAACAACCATATTCACTAAAATTGATTCTAGAATACTTAAACTCATACATTTCCTAAGCTTCATGAACCAAAACCCTTCCAAAAATCCAAATGATTAAAAATGGGCTTACCTTGAATCTTCACCAAACAAAGAGACGTTTAGCTCAAATGGAAGCTTTTCTCTTCCTCTTTCTTTTTCTCTTTACTAAACAACCTCAAAATCACTCTTGAAGACTAAGAAAAGATGAAGCCTAACTTGCTTCTTCTTCCTTTTCTCTCATGAATGACTCTATCTCCTTTCTTTCTCCTTTTCTTTGTTTCTCTCACTTCACTCTCTTTAATTCACGTTTTCTCCTTTTAATAACCAAGACAACACTTTCCTCTTCCCTTTCTACCCTTGATGAGTGCTAAAATTCCACATTACCCTTTCTTTAATGCTTATTGGTCTCCAAACTTAAGTGATATGCCAAAAATGCCCCCAATTCATCTGAATGCATTAATTTCACTAACCAGTGAAATAAAATCCTACTAACTTTTAAATAAAATAACTAAACTCCAATAATAGTTCTATTATGACCTTATAATTTATTTAAATCATGCTTAACAACTCCATTCATTCTAAGGCAAAAATTTAATTTTCATGCTTAATCTAAAACATATTATGCTAAATTCAATGAAAAAAATTCGGTGCCAACATTTCTCCCCCTCTTAAAAGAATTTTTTCCTCGAAATTCTTACTTGAGTCATTGAAGAAGCGTGGATACTTCTCCTTTATAGCCTTCAAGTGCTCCCACGTGGCCTTTTCCTTTAAATGGTGTTTCCATAGGACTTTAACCAGTTAAACTACCTTGTTTCTGAGAACCTTTACTTTAGTGTCTAGAATCTCCACTGGAGTCTCCTCATAGGTCAAATCTTCTCTCAACTGATCCTCAGTGGTCTGAATGATATAGGAGGGATCTGATCTATACCCCTTTAACATGGAAACATGGAAGACATCATATATCTATGACAATTCTGGTGGCAGCTCCATGATCGCGGCTTATCGTACAATCCTAAGATTGATCCTTGGAAACCGGTCAAAATCAATTTATACCAAGAATTGCAAT
>JAOSBO010000209.1:31187685-31251544 GCA_027563915.1 Erythroxylum rotundifolium | reverse complement strand
AATTAAGCACAAAAATCATGAATTAGGAGTCAGCAAATGCATAAATACTTAAGAAAGCAGGGCCAATTCATAGTATAAATCTGGTTCAATCACTCCATTTATAGGCTAGTGGTCCAATCCTCTCAACAATCTCGTAGGGACCAACGTACCTTGGGCTCAATTTTCCTTTCTTGCCAAATCTTATAACTCCTTTCCAAAGAGATGTCTTAAGAAAGACCTTCTCACCAACTTTATACTCCATTTCATTTCGGTGTGCATCAGTATAGCTCTTCATTCTATCTTGAGCTGCTTTGAGTCTTTGCTTAATTAGATTGACCTTGTCAGCAGTCATCTGGAGTAACTTTGGTCCAATTAATTTCCTTTCTCCTTCTTCATCCCAGAATATAGGAGTTCTACATCTTCTTCCGTACAATGCTTCATAAGGAGCCATCTGAATGCTTGAGTGGTGCGAATTATTGTAAGCAAATTCAACCAATGGCAAGTGCTCATCCTAAGCACCTTTGAAATCCATCACATATGCCCTGAGCATTCCTTCAAGAGTTAGAATGGTCCTCTCAGATTCGCCATCTATTGGGGGATGGAAAGAAGTGTTAAAACTTAACTTGGTCCCCAAAGCTTCTTACATTCTTTCCCAAAATCTCGAAGTAAATCGAGGAACTCTGTCAGAAACTATGGAATCTGGAATCCCATGTAGTCTCACTATCTCATCAATGTACTTCTTTGCTAGCAGATAGAGAGAATCAGTTTGTTTAATTGCTAGAAAATGGACTGAATTTGTGAAACGGTCTACAATAACCCATATGACATCATGCTTCCTACTGGTTTTAGGTAAACCCATCATAAAATCCATAGTTATCCCTTGCCATTTCCACTCAGGAATGAAAAATGGCCTTAACTTGTGTGAAGGTGCTAGTGTTTAACCTTGATTTACTGACACACTAGACACTTGCTTGTATATTGTGCTACATCCTTCTTTATACCTTTCCAAAAAAAATGCTCTTTCAAATCTCTATACATCTTGGTGGTACCTGGGTGCATAGCATAAGGTGCATTGTGGGCCTCATTGAGTATCTCATCCTTTACCTCCTTGAAATTCAGAATACAAAGTCTATTGACTATAATCGTAAGTCCATCATCCCTCACTTCCAGTTCAGATTGCTTGTCATTCTTAATTTATTCTCGGAGCTTGTTTAAATCTACATCTTGTTCTTGCAACACCTTAACTTTCTCTCTAAGTATCGGTCTCACTCTGAAATTAGTAATAATGCAATTAGGTTCCTCCTATTTCAAGCTTATTCTGAGCTTAGCCATCTCTTCCAACAATGGTAGATAATCATCTAAACATGGGCCATAGAGGATTTCTTACTCAAAGCCTCAGCCACTACATTTGCCTTGCCTTGGTGGTATTTAATCAACAAGTCATAGTCCTTAAGTAACTCTAACCATCTTCTCTATCTCAAATTCAACTTTTTCTAGCTCAATAAGTACTTGAGACTTTTATGATCTGTAAAAATCCTCGTCTCAATCCCATACAGATGATGTCTCCAAATTTTCAAGTAAAAAATTGTTGCTACTAATTTTAGATACCAAACCCCTTCTCAAAGCATCACTATAAACTGTATAACCCTCATCTCCCATAGGAAAAGTCAGAAGTGGAGCACTTGTCAGCTTGTGCTTAAGCTCCTCAAAGCTTTTCTGACATTCATCAATTTAGAGAAACTTCTAATTTTTCCTTAGTAACTTAGTCATTGGTGCAGCTATCATGGAGAATCCTTCCACAAACCTCTTATAATATCCTACCAAACCTAGAAAGCTTCTCACTTCTGCCACTGTCTCTGGTGCATGCCATTTCACCACTACTTAAATTTTCCTCGAAACAACATGTACCCCATCCTTCGAAATTTCATGTCCAAGGAAACCACTTTATGAAGCCAAAATTCACACTTGTTGAATTTGACATAAAGCTCCCTCTTCCTTAGGGTTTGCAATACTATCCTGAGATGTTCTTCATCTTCCTCTTTATTTTTGGAATAAACCAGAATTTCATCGATAAACACTATGACAAATTGGTCCAGATATTCCTTATAAGATCTATGAATGCAGCTGGAGCATTGGTCAATTCAAATGGCATGACTAGGAACTCATAATGCCCATAACGTGTCTTAAAGGTTGTCTTGTGAACATCAGATTCCCTGATTATGAGCTGTTGATAGCCTGACCTAAGATCAATTTTGGAGAAGACCTCTACTCCTTGAAGCTGGTCAAACAGATCATCGATTTGTGGTAAAGGATACTTATTCTTAATGGTCACCTTATTGAGCCTCCTGTAGTCAATACACATGTGCCATGTTCCATCCTTCTTTTTAACAAACAGAATCGGTGCTCCCCATGGCGATGAACTTGGCCTTATATACCCCTTCTCTAATAGTTCCTTCAACTGTTCTTTAAGCTCCTTCAGCTCAGCTGAAGCCATTCTATATGGTGGTATTGAAATAGGTGCGGTACCTAGAATCAGATCGATGGCGAATTCAATTTCCTTTACTGGTGGCAACCCAGGTAAATCCTCTAGAAACACGTCTAAAAACTCCCTCACAACTGGAACATCTTCTAACTTTCCTTCGTTTACCTCGGTATCCACAACGTGTGCCAAAAAGGCTTCACAACCTTTTCTCATCATCCTGTCAGCTAGTAAAGCTGAAATAATTCTTGGTGGTGGTATTTTTCTGTCTCCCTTAAAAGTCACCTTCTCACCCTTACCAAGATCAAATTCTACCTCTTTAAGACTGTAGTCTACCTTTTCATGATATTTCTCCAAGGTATCCATTCCAAGTATCACTTCTAGGCCCTTTAATTCCACTACTAGTCTAGCACCATCAATAAAGTGTTCACAATCTCTATATGCTTGACTTATTATCACATTCCTCCTTACAGGAGTACTAACAATCAATGGACTATCCAATGGCATCAAAATAACACCATGTAATGTCATGCTTGCAGAAACAAAAGAATGTGTGGAGCCAGAATCAATCAATAAATATACTTCTGAATCAAATAACTGAGCCATACCTGTAACAACTTTACGTGCGGCTATAGCTTTATCTCTGGTCATGGCAAACACCCTTGCCTATGCCTGACCCTTGGCCTTCCTAACAAAATAACCTTCGTTGCTGCTCCAGAACTTCCCACCTTAGTGGCTGGCCTGGTTCCTACTGTTTCAGCTCTCTTTAGGGCTTGCATTTGTGACCCATCTTGCCTTGATGCTTGGGGACATTCCCTGATCATGTGTCCCTTCTCTCCGCATCAGAAACATACTCTAAGTAACTTGAAGCACTCTTCTTTGTGAAACTTCCCATAATGCTCACATTGGGGATTCATATATCTAATCCTCTCCATCCTTATGTTGCCTCCTACAGTTGAGGCTTGTACTGAAATTGTCTTGGCATGCTTGTTCTTAGCAGAGCCACCACTTCGTACTTCACTCTGTATGTGGAAAGTCCTCATACTCCTCTCAGGCATTGGGGCAGTCATTCCCTTCTTAGAAGATTGTTCCCGATTCTTCCTCTTCTTATTTACTTCATACTTTATGTTCTCT
This sequence comes from Erythroxylum rotundifolium, assembly GCA_027563915.1. Classification (NCBI taxonomy): domain Eukaryota; kingdom Viridiplantae; phylum Streptophyta; class Magnoliopsida; order Malpighiales; family Erythroxylaceae; genus Erythroxylum; species Erythroxylum rotundifolium. Next base: position 31,247,952 of record JAOSBO010000209.1, on the reverse strand, counting down.
AATTTCTCAACTTGGAGTGCAACATATACCAGCATCTGGTAGTCACATAAATTATAGATCAATACTCTCTCCTTGATCCCCAAATGAAGTCCTCCCTCAAACTTATGACACTTATCCTACTCGTTCTCAATAATGTTAGCTGCATACTTTGAAAGCTGAGTGAACTTCAGCTCATATTTACTCACACTCATGTCCTGCTATGTCAGATTTAGGAATTCTCCTGGCTTCTCTTGGACATATATTTTCGAGAAATATTTCAAAGACTTCTTGAAAATTTCCCCATGATGACACCGGTGGTATGACCTGACTATAGGGTACTGATTCCCACCAATGGAGTGCGTCCCCTTGCAGCAAGCTCACTGTATAATCTAGTTTATCCTCATCAGAGCACTTCATCTAAAGCAGAACTCTCTCTGCCATTTTCAACCATGTTTCAACCTCTTCGGGATTCGTAGTCTTATTAAATTCTACAACCCCATACTTGTGGGGCTTATCATACCGTTCGCTCCTCTCCACTGGAGCTTGGACTAGAACTTATGGCACTTGGTGCATAGTATGCGTGAAAGCATAAGCAAAGGCTTGAAAGAAACATGGATCCATGGGGTTTACATAGGGCATAAGAGGAGGAGGCAGTGGCACCTCATGTTGCACACTAGGTGCCTCAAAATCACGAGTAGAGTGTGTCCCCACATCTTGTGGGACATAAGATTCATCTGTCCTTCCTTAGCGAAAGCAAGATCGAGTTATAGCTCCTTGAGTTCTCCTTTGAGGCGGCATAATCACTCCTTCAATTTAAAACCATTTAAAATCTTTAGTTGACATTTCATCTCAAGCTTAAACTTTGCATATGTGCATGTAAAACCTTCTTAAACCCTGCTTCGTGTAAAACAATTTCAAATCATGTTAAACAATGCAAAAACATTGAATGTTGTTCATTTAAATCAATGCAAGTTCATTTCATACCTAGGATACTCCTAAACCTAGACGCTCTAATACCAAGCCTGTTACGCCTCGTTTCCAGAGTCCAACTTCAGAGTTATACATGAGTGCACTACCTTGTAGGGTCCTTTTGATGGAGTCTCATTAGCTAACTTAGGCTCATCTCCATTCTCATAACATCCCAAAATTTCCATAATTTGTACACTTGAGATACGAGAATCCATTCTTATATTTATATCCTCAACCGTCACCCTAAACAAATCACTCATTTTTATCTCTTATTTTCATATCAAACTAAGTACATTTAAATCTCCATTAAAGCCTAAATATATCAGAGAAAAGAATTGGTGGGTCCACAATTTCCATATGCACATGATTTAGGACAATTAGCATAACTCTCACCATAGATGATGGATTAAGGTCATTCAAGCACAATTTCAAAGAGGTTTTCGAGTTCTAAAACTTTCGTGAAGACCCTGAAGAGAGATTTTTGCTATTTAGAGAGTTAAAATTTGTACATTTTTAAAACTGTCCCAAGAAGGTCCGCTTAACGAACATACGTCCCTTCAAACGGATATGGACTGGTCCGGGGACATTTTCAGACTCGAGAAGGTCCACCTAGCAGACATTAAGTCCCATCAAATGAAAATAGACTGGCCTGAGACACTAAAATACCCGAGAAGGTCTGCCTAGCGGACATCAAATCCGTCTAGCGGACGTTTACAGGTCAAATTCCATATTTCCAACTCCTCAAGCTACCTATGACCAATTCCTAACTCATTTTCCTCATCATTTTCACTCCCATTTAAACTCAATATCATTTACAATCAATTCATAATCTATGTTTGATCATCATCCCAAAAACATAATCATTCAACTTATACACATTCATCATAAATTTCAGTACATGTTCAACCCCATTTATCATCTTCATTTCATCTCTAACTTATCAGACTACTTCTTCCTATTTCAAGACACCATAGTACTTATGACACTGCTTCTTCCCATTTCAAGACACCACATTATTCTTATTCTATTAGATCAAAATAGAAAATTTGTAAAGTGTCCTGCATACAACCTATGCAGCATCATTAACTTTAAACAATCATATCTTTCAAGTTTAATCTCCAAAATTTACAAACTATATATCATTGGAAAGATAAAAGAATGAACTACAACTTCTAAGAAGACAATGTTAGCCAAATCAACCTAAATCAATATAGTTGTCAAAACACATATTTCTACCCCTATGAATGCTTGAAAACGTAATGCGAAAACTTGAAAAATCATGAGCGAAACACAAACATATTTCATTAACATCAAAAGTAAAGAGTTTTACAAAGCTTTAATGTTCATTTCAAGACATAAATACATCATTAATCTCATGATCCAAAAATACAAAAATACACATGTGAGTGATACTTGAAATACGGCTAAAGTCTTGAATTTTCATAAACTAACTTAAATACAAAAATTATGCAATCTTGGAGTGATGCCTTGACTCTCTCTTACTCGATCTCTTGCTCTTCACCTGGAGATGGGGATGAAGTGGATGAGCTTACAAGCTCATGGGTAACAAGTTTATAGCAAGAAACAAGCAAAACCATTGAAAATATCCATTTCCGTAGTAAAATGTTTAGCAACCATAATACATGTATTTCCCAAATTCCCAAACTTATCAAACACATCGTAAAAAACAAAAGACATGTATTTCTTAAAGTCTCAAACTTGTCAACAACAACATAAGCAATCATAATTGTTTGGGAGGTCCATAAATAGCATGAGCTAACGCATTCCCGTGAAATGGTCCTGGATAGTCATGAACAGAACGAACTAACACAATCTCACATAGTGGTTTTGTGTACTCGTAAACATGAGGGAGTCCATGACGGAGTTCCATGCTATTAGGAGGCAGCAGGAGAAGCCTTTAACAGAGTCAACGTGCACATAACATAACAGAATGGACCACCTCAAACCCACACAAACATGAATTTCATATTTATAACGTCTTACACATTTCGGAATCATGATTTTCATAAACATGATATCTTTCAAATACAATTTCCATCATCATTTTATGAATCATCATCAAGATTCATGTACCAAACATATAGCAAACACTTCAATCATTCAAGAAGCAATAAATGCAACATTTATAAAACAATTGAAAATCATTCAAATCTATTGATTAGGAAAAATTCTCATGGCTTATTAACTTAACTATAAACAAGTAACCCACCTCAATTCCTTACTTAGAAACTTGCTTAAAAAATTCTTTTCTCTTGCACCTCTTGCCCCACTTGATTTCCTTCAACATTGGAAAATTTTCAATTCAACAGAAATCCAAATTGAGAACCCAACAACCATATTCACTAAAATTGATTCTAGAATACTTAAACCCATACATTTCCTAAACTTCATGAACCAAAACCCTTCCAAAAATCCAAATGATCAAAAATGGGCTTACCTTGAATCTTTACCAAACAAAGAGATGTTTGGCTCAAATGGAAGCTCTTCTCTTCCTCTTTCTTTTTCTCTTCTTAAACAACCTCAAAATCACTCTTGAAGACTAAGAAAAGATGAAACCTAACTTTCTTCTTTTTTCTTTTCTTTTATGAACGACTCTCTCTCCTTTCTTTCTGCTTTTTTTCATTTCTCTCACTTCACTCTCTTCAATTCTCGTTTTTCTCCTTCTAATAACCAAGACAACACTTTCTTTTTCCCTTTTTACCCTTAATGAGTGCTAAAAGTCCACTTTACCCTTCCTTTAATGCTTATTAATCTGCAAACTTAAGCGACATGCCAAACATGCCCCCAATTCATCTTAATGCATTAATTTCACTAACTAGTGAAATAAAATCTTACTAACTTTTAAATAAAATAATTAAACTCCAATAATAATTATATTATGACCTCATAATTTATTTAAATCATGCTTAACAATTGCATTCATTCTAAGGAAAAAATTAAAATTCCATGTTTATTCCACAACATATCATGCTAAATTCAATGAAAAAAAATTCGGGTGCCAACATTTCTACTATCTTTATCATTATTAGTTGTGTGGGTTTCTCTCCTGCTATGAATTTTTTGGTTTTGTGCTGGGTTTATTTTACCGAATATCATTGTCGTTGTTAATGGCATTTAAGAGGGGTGAAACTTAGGATTAGTTGTTGACATGTTTCAATATGTGAATGCTAGTGAAGAAAGGCAACAGAGACGATGAATGCTTAAAGAAAACTTAAGTTATGTTATGTTTATAATGTGTTCGATGAAAGTCCTCTAGTAGTTGATGCATTGTTGAGACGTTTGTTGAATGGTAGCTGATGTATTATTGAGATGTTTGTTGATTGTTCACTGTGAAATTCTTTTGTTTATAAATATTTGGAGGGTTGTATGAAAGATTATGAAAGTTCAATTAGTTTTTGTGCTTTGTATGTGGATTACAATTACTTTGAAAAGTTCACACAGATTATAAAAGTTCAATTTTTATTCATGATTTTTCATTGGCTTTTGGTTTAGGATCCCACAATTCCTTTATATTTTTCGCTTCCTAAAGGCACTACTCCAGAAGGGCAGATCCAAATTTGAATGTTGGATCGAATTCTAATGTAATTTGTGTAGATATATAAGATTTCAAAACATTACTGATCAATTTTTTAAACTTTATTCAACTTGGTATACAAAAATTAGATATAAAAAACACATTAGGCAACACAAAACAAAATTAAAACCACATATAAACTTGATTATTTGCTTCTTTGACTCTTATACAATAGATAATACATTAGCTAATAGTACAATGGTTCAAACTTTAAATTCAGAGGACTTTAGAACATAAAGACTTTATATCACATAGAAGAGTCACCCAAATATAAAGTGAGTTACAAGTAAATTTCTTATATACTTACTGAAATCTTATGAAAGATTATAAAAAATTTAATTAGTTTTTGTGTTTATAAAAGTCCAATTAGTTTTTGTGTTTTGCTTGATCTTCTCCTTATATACTTACTTCCAAGATGAATTTGCATTATATCAACAACGAAAAAAATGCCTAAAGTGCGTTAATTTTGAATTTGATTTGAAAGTGGAGAAAGTATAGGAATTAGTGAAAGTGGAGAAAGTATAAAAACTAATTAATGTGTTAAAATTAATTTCTTCTAATTCTAAATTAAATTAATATATATATAAGCATGTTCTATATATAAACATGCTTACATCCCATCTCATTTTGTTAGTTGAGAAATCAATATACATATAGTCTTAAAGTTACCAACTCTTAATTGATTGTGAAAAAATTATCAAATTGTTCAACATCCTTTGTGGTGCTTTAAATATGCTTTTATAATACCATGAAGACGATATTTTATATTTAGTTGGTAATGGTGTATAGGGTTTATTTGCAGATCTTGTGTTCCTCTGTTTGGTTGGAGTCAAAACTGCATAACTCGTGTCATATCTTTAGGTATAAGAATTAGTAGTAACCTTTATTGTTTTATATATCGGTTGTCATTTCATTTTGTAGTATATTGTTTACTTAATTGGTGCGTATAAACTGATACAACGTTGTTCACTACATGTACTATTAAACATAGGTATTTTTAATGTAATATAAAACAAAAAAAGGTATGTTATAACTTTATTAATTTCTTTTATTGTATAACTAAATGGATAAGAGTTGGATGTGTCATCAAAGATGGCCAACTAAATACATAGGAGTTAAGATTTTCATGCAATTTTTAAAAGATCAAATGGGTGATAAATGTAGTATTCATTGTCCTTGCATCGATTGTTTAAATGTCCATTTCCAAAGTCAAGATGTGGTATATAATCACTTGCTTATTCGAGGTATAGAAAAATTCTGTACTCCATAGCTTTGTCATGGTGAACGTAAGGAAGCAAGTTATAATAGAAGTGTCGGTACATCTTATGGTGACAGTTACAATAATGATGATGATGGTTGTGATGTGAATGGTGATGGTGATAGTGATGATGGGATTGATGAGATATTAAATGATTATCAGAATTATATGGAGAACATGAATGAAATAGGAATGCCTAACATAATTGGTAGTACGAAAGAAGATACTTTTGGGAAGTTGTTGAAAGTTGCTCAAGAACAATTATATCTAGGGTGCTCTAATTTTTCTTAACTATCATTTGTTATGAAGTTATTACATTTGAAGGTTTATAATAAATAGAGTAACAAGTCGTTTGACATGTTAATTTACTTACTAAACGATGCATTACCTATCGGACATAAGTTACTAAAATCTTACTATGATTCGAAGAAATTGTTAAGGGAACTTAGATTGGGATATATTTCAATTCATGCTTGTAAGTATGACTGTGTTCTTTATTGGAAGGAAATCAAAGAACTTCAGGAGTGTCCTATTCATGGTACATCAAGGTGGTGGGTGGATGATGGGAGAGGGAAAAAGATATGGATGAAAATCCTTTGATCCTTTCCCATTAAACCACTAGTACAAAGGCTATTTATGTTAACAAAAACAACCATAGCTATGATGTGGCATAAAGAGAAACACATTGATGATAACATTATACATCTTCCAGTGGACTCAATGGCATGGAAAAATCTTGATAGAAAGTTCCCATGATTTGAACAAGATTTTTGTAATGTTCAATTTGGATTGGCCCCAGATGGATTTAATCCTTTCGATAATATAAGTAATTCATATAACGTGTGGTCGGTGATTCTAGTCACATATAGTTTACCTCAATGGAAGTGTGTGAAGGATCCTTTTATGTTGTTGTCTTTGCTTATTCTAGGACCTACTTCTCCTGATAAGGAGATCGATGTTTACTTGCAACCATTAATTGATGACTTAAATGATCTATGGGAATATGTATTAGAAACTTTTGATGTTATTGAAGGTAACACATTTTGCAATGCATGCTGTTATATTGTGGACTATAAATGATTTCCTATCTTATGGGAATTTGTCGACATGGAGCACTAAAGGGTATATGGCTTGTCCTATCTGTAATCATCAAACATATTAAAAAAGGATACGAAGTAAAACATATCATGCAGTTCATTGTCATTATTTTGAACATAGGCATAGATGGAAAAGAAGTAAACAGCTTAATGGCACAGTTAAGTTAGGTGAAGCTTCGATGTAGTTTTTAGGTTATGATATTGTTTACCATCTGTCACATTTAGGTGACATTACACCTGGCAAAAACCAAGTAATAGAAAGCGTAATGGAAATGATATTGAATTGAATTGGACAAAAAAAAACATATTTTTCAACTTGCCATATCAAAAGCAATTACTATTGAGGCACAATCTTGATGTCATGCATATTAAGAAAAACATTTGTGAGTCCATTTTAAGGACTGTCATGGGAATTGATGAGAAATACAAAGATGCTATTAAGGTTAGGCTAGATTTGGAAGACATGAATATTAGAAAAGATTTGCATTTGAAGAGAAGAGATGATGGTTCATACTTTATTCCCCCTGCTTGTTTCAACATGTCAGAAAGTGAAACAATCATTCTGTTAGTTCCTCTAATCAGTCAAATTTCCTGATGGGTTTGCATCTAATATAGGCTTTTCTGTGAATGTTAAAGAGGGAAAAGTGTCAGTATTGAAATGTCAAAATTGTCATGTGTCCATTACTTTGGGTCAAGTAGGAGAGTTTTTTGAGCAATTATGCTACAAGGCACTTAAAGTTGAAGAGCTTGATAAATTGACGAAAGACATAGCATTGATTCTATGTAAGCTTGAACTATTATTCCCCCCATCCTTTTTTGATGTTATGGTTCATTTGGCAATTCACTTACCAAGTGAAGCAAAACTTTGTAGACCAGTTCAATTTTGATGGATGTTTCTAATTGAAAGGTAATTCATATTAAATTCAATTAGTTTTTCCTATGTTACTTTTTTGTAACAATTCCTAAGTTTAAAACTATTTATGTTCAAGTTTTTATGCTCTCTTAAGTAGTATGTATATAATAGAACTCGAGTAGAGGGGTCTATTGTATGGGCTTATATAGTAAATGAATGCTTGACTTTTTGTTCAATGTACTTAACTGATGTGGAGAAAATATTTAATAGACTAGGACATAACTTAGATTTTAATGACAATAGTGGGTTGTCTATTTTCTCCCAAAAAGTTAAGTCACCTGGTGCAAGTAAATATATCGAGTTAACTAAAGACGAATTCGATATTGCCTATTGGTATATTTTGAACAATTGCGAGAATCTTGATATATACATAGAGTACGTATATTCCTTTTCATTCAAACAATCATATTATAATTTTCTTCATTAACTTTGAGATCTTACTTTTTTTTTAAATAGAGAGTACAAAGACTCAATTTATAACAAATGGATCATTAATGTTTAAGAAATACATAGAAAAAATTTGTATCATGGTTTAGAAATCGAGTAAGTTTCATATTAATTACATATTACAAAAATATAAGAATATGTCTCATACTCATATTTATTTTTAATTGGTCGTACAATTGATACAGTTACATAGCTGTAACATGCAAGAGGTGACAACAACATTATATAATTTGGCATATGGGTCTCATATTTGTGGGAACAAATACACAGGTTGCTTTGTTAGTGGGGTGAGATATCACATACAAGATCAAGATAGTCAAGTTAGAAATCAAAATAGTGGGTTTGTCATTGAAGGATGTCATGACGGCAAAATCATTGACTTCTACGGTGTTATATCTGAAATTATAGAGTTGCACTACATCAAGGATAAGAAGGATGCTCTACTTAAATGCAAATGGTTTGATTTAACTAACATGAGATTAAACAGTTATATTACTAGCATAAATATTAGTAAGACATGGTATGATAATGATCCTTTTGTCCTTACAATTCAATCCAAACAAGTTTTCTACGTCAATGATACTGTATTAGGTAGCAATCAGAAGGTTTTTCAAAAGTGTCAACAAAAGAATGTCTTTGATTTTTGTGAAAGGGATATTGGTGAATTGGATGAGGATGCTGATGATATATTTTGCATCTTCTATTAGAATGCCTTCGTTATTGAACTACAATCCAATATCTTGATAGGAGAGATGTCGAGTCTAACATAGTTAGACTAAATAAAGTCCAAGCCCATCTTATCTTACAAACGGATGAAGACTATACTCAGGATGAATTAAATGACAATGACAATACTTTGCTCGAATATATTAGTGATGAAGAATCAGACGATAATGTACTTAATGATGATGATTTTCTTCATCTTGATCATGATAATTGAATGTAAATAAATTAATGGTTTTGTTTCAAATGTTAAGAAGATAATTTCCTTATGTTGTTGATGTTTTAGTTATGTTAATTCATGATGACTAAAAGCATCTTTTTAATGTTTCACTTATGTTTTTGTGGATGATGATGATTTTCAAAATCTTGCTCATGATGATTGAATGCAAATAAATTGTTTATGTTGTTTGAAATGTTAAGAAGATAATTGCCTTATTTTGTTGATGTTGTACTTATGTAATTTACCATGAATACAAACATATTTTTCATGTGTCACTTAATAATGACATTTTTCAAAATCATTATCATGAAGATTGCATGTAAATAAATATTTTGTGTTGTTTGAAATGTCTCCAAGTTATAATTGCCTTATGTTGTTGATATTTTAATTATGTTAATTTACCATGACTATAAACGTATTTTTAATTTTTCAAAAAATGTTAATTTTATTTTTCAATTGCAATCATACATTTTGTTCATATTTTGTTACACAAGTTCATTATAATGGCACCTAGTAGAATCAAGGAAAAGAGGGTGGTAACGACAGATGAAGTTTCTCTAATTGAACAACCACCAATTGCATCATTGAATGAAGAAAGTCAGCAACAACCTTTACCAACATCATCTGGTAGTTATGAGGGACCTTTAGGTCTATTATTATTAACTAAATATATTTAAATTTATGTTGAAATTACTCATTACATGTTTAGTTTGTTTTTCTCATTATGTTTTTTTTCTGGTTCCAATACTATTATCAAAAAACGAGTTACCCCACAAAAGTTAGTGTTAAAACAAAAGGAGTTGAGTTGTAATGGATGAATGTTGCAATTAATACCAAGTTGTCAATGACGATTGACCCCACGTAACGACATCTAGTGGATAAGATCCAAGCTGCAAAATTGGCTAGTGAGTTAGGCGTCATTGTGAGTAATGAATTGCCTTGCCTTCAGTATGGCAGGCAGTTGAAGGAAGACAACTTGCTTCATATATAATAATAACTTAACTTATATATGTTTTTCACAGATGAAGCTCAATATCATTGATATCAACATGCTTGAGGTTTCAAGCAGTATTAGTTCACTATTGAAACAAAGGATGAAGAATCATCAATATCAACTTCATAAATATTACTAGTCTTTCCCTTCCGATGAAGAGGCAAGGAGACATGTTCCGGAATGGGAGGCTCTAGAAAATTGGAGTGAAATGCGTGATTATTAGGCCTTAGGGAAGGTTCAGTTTTTTTTTCTCTTCATATTTTCCTTTCATTAATTTTATTTATACATTTCATGACTAATTCTCTTAATTTAGGAAAAGTGTGAGAAAGCCAAAGTAAAAAGAGCAAAAATGAAGACTCCTCATAACACTAACTCCAGATAATTTGTCATGGTCTAACAAGAATTTGTAAGGGAAAATTTTCAATTTATTATTCTATTTCTTAATACAATAAATTCTAATTGGTTAATTTTTTTAATTCATACAATACAGCCAAACACAACTCTAAGGACAAGAGTGTGATAGGATCACACTGTACAAGCATATACACTACATGGAAGGTCAAGGCTGGACATTTGAAGAGGCACAGTAATTATGTAAATACAAACAAATTAATATTACAACGTAATATTAAGTAATAATTTTTATTTAACTTGATTTTGTATTTTAAACTATAGGAAAAGAAGTAGGAGTTATTGCAGATGTCATTGTCTAAGGGGAATGAACCTAGTTGCAACAACATCCTTAGTACAAGATTGGGTTATTTCAAAGGTCTTAGGTATGGCCCTAAGTCTGTTGGTGCATCTTCGTCATGACCAGCATATGTGACAACACTTCAAAAGGAGAACTAGGCACTAAAGACTAAGTTACAATGTACAGAAGAGAAATTAAATCGTAATGTAAAAGAAGTGAACAAGCTTAAAAAAATGTTTAAACAAATACTAGATTCTAAATATGTTAGTGATAGTAACTCAGTTGAAGACTCTTAGTTTGTATATGATGTGTAAATATTTTTTAATATATAATGCATTCCATTTTATATGTTTATTTTATTTCAATTTATTATTATTTAAAAAATATGTCACTAACATTAATTATAAAATGAATAATTTTAATATTTTAAATTGTCTTACAATTTTTATATTTTGTCGCTAAGGGTAGTGGTTGTTGTAGTGTGCACTCAAAGTCACATTGTTTTTTATCAAGTTTATTGCCTTATGGTGGGTTTAGTTTTTTGCGTGGAATAGGTGGGAAAACTGGTGAGTACTGATTTTGTGAGCTTGATAAGATCAACAAGAGATCTTTATGCTTACCATCCTTCTAACTTATGCTTGGTCTTCTCGGTGAAGTTATTACATTGATTCCTGGTTACTCGATCATTTATAAGTTAACACCCAAGAGTATTTTGGAGGATTGCTGATTACTTGTTAAGTCAATAATAAGTTTTTGGCTAATGGATGGGAATGAGCCTTAAAGTATTCTTTTAGACAAATTTCTTTAAGAACTGAATAGATTGAGTACGATATAGATGTTGTGCCCTTTTAGGATTGTGTTTTATAATATTACTCATTGTTCCTTAGGCATGTTTAAGTGTTTTTTAACGTTAACCAAAAATGAATTTTATTTTAGAACGGAGGAACTCACACCCACTCGCTAACCTTTGGATGCGTACTAGGTAAACCTCTTGATTGATATAATAGCCTGTAAATCACGTCAACCAGGTACTCCGCACTAGGCAATCCTTGTACGACATGCCCGATCGAGAGAGTGTAGGTAGGGGGATTCGAACACAGGACCTTTTGGCCCCATGCCCCTTACTCCACTAACTCGACCACCCCTTAGGGGCTCAAACATGAACGTATTTAATAGCATTACTTATAAATACCTAATTCTCTAACATCTTCGAACTTACATTGATCTTCTGTACCTTTTATGAAACTGTTATTCATCATATTAGTTTCTAGTTAACTTTAAATTATTCTATATTGGGAACCATAAAGAATGCTAAACTCAAATTTTAGAATTTTGCCTCCAATTATCACCTACAAGTTAATGAACCAACTATTAAAAAAAATCATATGCTTCACATAAAACATGCTATAAAATTATTAATATAAGCTAATTTATTCCCGGTAAACATGAAAAATATGGAATTATCACAAGGCTACTCCTAAAGCCAAATTTGAATGCTTGGTAAAATAGAAGGCAAATCTGAAACTCAAACCCGTGCTCATAACCATAACAATGCTAATGATCATGAGAGGTGATGGAGAGATTAAGACTAAAGGTGAATGTCATAAGAAGTCTATATTGTATTAGAAGATTGTGATGGTGATGATGGTTTTTATTTGTTTAAGGGAATATGAAGTGTTTGTGATTAGTTGCACTTTAATTCTTGAGTCAAAGACTATGATGTTATAGTGAGAAGTGAGATGGCATTTTTCATAAAAGATATCACATCAATAATAAAGTATGTAGCATGATTATTGATGGGTAGTTGTACAGATTATTGATGGATAGTTGTACAAATGTGGCTAGCATAACTTAGGTCAAAACATCGAACTTACCTACCATTAAACATCTTAAGTCATATAAGTTTCAGTGATTAAATGAATATGGTGAAGTGAGGGTCATTAAATAAGTATTGGTGTCATTTTAAATTAGAAATTATTGAGATAAGGAGTTGCATAAAATGGTGTCGTTGCATATTGGTCATATTCTCTTAAAGAGACTTTAGGAGTTTAACAGAAGGGTCATAAAAGATGAGCTTACAAATAGATATTCTTTTTATTATTTATAATAAACTCATTACTCTTCTATCAGTAGTACCTAAAAAGTGTACAAAGATCGATTCATGTTAATAATGGATAGTGATAAAAAGGAGAGTGGGATGAAAAATGCAAATGAGATATCAAAATGAAAAGGAAATAAAATGAAAAGGAAGAGAGAAATTTGAGGGGAAAGAAAAAGAGAGTGTTGAGATAGAAGTAAGGAAACAAGTGAGCTTTTATACTAGAGAGAATGAATCAAGAGAGCTTTTTATTCTAACTAATCTATAATCATATTTTTATTCAAAGAGGCTTATTTTAATGCTAAGAATCTTGACATTTCATTGCCTAGTATTTTTATTTCTTTGTCATAGGATTTCTAAGATGTAGTCCTAGATGATGTTCCTAGCAAGTTACCACTAATATAGGGAATATTTAATTTCTCACTCAATGTTACCATCCATAGTAGACTAGCCTATATAAGTAACCTAGAGGAGACTAAGGAGATTCAAAGACAAGTTGAGCAGCTGTTGTTAAAATGATATGTTAAAATGAGCTTGGGCTTATGTGTTGTTTTGATCTTGCTTGTTCTGAAAATGATGGCTCATGAAAAATGTATATTGATTATCAAGATATCAGTAAAATAAAAATATAATATAATATCCCTTTTTAGATTAGAAAACATGCTTAATGAATTCCATAACTCTCATGTGTATTTAAAAATTAATTTGAAAATGAATCTTTTCAAATTAGGATAAAAGAAGATGATAAGTGGAAAACATCCTTTGAAAAATATAGTTTATATTAGTGGTTAGCGATGTCTTTTAGATTAACCAATGCTCTTAGTACTTTTTTATATTAATAAACTATATTTTGTGTGCTTTTATTGGAAAATTTATGATTATTTATTTTGATGATATTTTAGTTTGTACTAAGAGTTTATATGAGCATATTATGAATGTAAAAATTATTTTGAATATTTTGAAACTAGAAAAACTATATGATAATATAATAAAAGTGTTCTTTTTTAATGGATAAAGTATTTTTTCTTAGATATGTTGTGAGTGTGAATGAGATAAAGATAGACGAGGAGAAGGTTAAAGCTATTCAAGAGTGGTATACACATAAATCTATAATAGATGTGAGAAGCTTTCATAATTTAGATAGTTTGTATAAAAGGTTAACGAAATATTTTAGTGCACTAGATGTACCACTCATTAAAGTTGTCAAAAGTGTATTAATTTTAAGTAAGGTGATGAATAACAATATGATTTTAATTTGATTAAATAAATTTTATGTTTTTCTCTTTTATTAGCTTTACCTCACTTTCTTAAAATTTTTAAAATTGAGTATAATGTACCTAGAATAGGTATTGGTGTTATTTCCATATACTCAAATCAACCAATTGCTTACTTTAGTGTGAAACTCAATAAGGCTACTCTTAACTAACCAACTCATAACAACGAGTTGCCTTCAATAGTGAGGACTTTGGAGACTTTATAGTAAAAATGGGTTTTATTTTATGAGTCCTTGAAGTACTTGAAAAGGAAAAGAAATTTGGATCTAATAGATGGAGTTGATTGAGACTTTTCCTTATATGATCAAGTACAAGAAAGGTAAGGAAACATTATAACATATGCATTATCCTAGAGGTATACCCTGATTTTTACCTTGGATGCAAAATTGTTAAAATTTTGCTTATGTGTAGGAATTATATGATGTTGACAATGATTTTACATATATATTTAGGGCTTTTAAGAAAAATTCAATTGAAAATTTTCCAATGATGATGAGATTTTTTAAATAAAAATAAATTATGTGTGCTTAAGAGCTTTTTAAGAGAACTGTGACTATGTGAGATACAAAAGAGAGGATTGATGTTTCATTTTGGAATTAAAAAGACCTTATAAGTTTTTAAATATTTCTTACAGCCTCTTATGTATGATGAAGTTGAAAGAATTTGTATTAAGAACATTACATACACATAAGCTAAATATAAAGTTATACCATATGGTTTATATACTCTTTTTCCAGTCCTTAATGAACTTCAGGTTGATATCTTTGTGGGTTTTGGTTTAAGTTTGACTAAGCCAAAATAAGGTAAAGTTTTTATCTATATAGTTGTTATGTTTTCTAAGACGGCATACTTTGTTGTAAATAGTAAAACTAATAGTGTAACTAACATAGCTATTTCTTTTAGACATAGTACGACTTCTTGATGTTCCTATGAGTATTATTTTCTAATAGAAATATCAAGTTTCTTAGTTATTTTTAGAATATTTTATAGGTAAAGTTCGTAACTAAATTGTTATTTTTAAATACTTGTCATCCTCAAATGGAAGTTAAATATAGGTAGCCACTAAACTTTTTTTTCGAAAATAGCAAATATAACTTTTATTACTTTATTACATGTCATCAGTCAAAAGAATTTGATTAGAAATATTGTTTTCCATTCACTGAATCTTTGCATATAAATGAAATTGTTCTTAGGACTACTTGTTAATCACTTTTTGAGATTGTTTATGGATTTAAATAATTAATTCCATTACATTTAGTTCTTTTACCTATTCATAAGAGAGGAGCTTGGATGGTGAAAAGAAAGTTGAAATGGTGAACTAACTATATTAACAAAGGGAGAGAAAAAATTACCTTTAAATGAGGTGATTAGGTATAGGTTCATATTGGAAAAGAGAGGTTTCTAGATTAAAAATATCTAAGTTACAAAGAAGCATAGATGATCCATTTCAAGTTGTTAAATAGATCAATGATAATATTTAAACTAGATCTCTATATGAGTATTGTTGTGCCCAAAAAGTTCTAAAAATTACCTGGGTCATCCTAATTTTAGGTATACAAGGTAGTTGTAGTGATTACCCAAGGTTGTCTCCCATGGAGGTGAAATTGGTTATCCTAAATTAATCTTGAACAAAAAATAAAAACAAATGTAATCCTAAACACTCTATCCTGAATTGTTGAGCGAAAGCTCTAAAGAAAGTCACGAAATTAGAATGAAAAGTAAACGATTCAAACAGAAACAAAGACAAATAGATTAATTGAGAGGGAAGGATCTTGAGAATTAATTTCAATAATTTAATCTCCTATGCATAACTAAGGGAAAATGATTGGAAAGTTATCTTACGAAAATTAATAGTTTAAGTCAACTCAAGTAATTAACTAATCTAACTTTTGTATTCAACTAGTTATCATTCGAATTAATTATGGGAGTCTGACTACTAATTATCGCTTAAGTTAATATATTTCTAATTCTTAACTTAAGATTCTATAGTTTCTTGTTCCATATTAAACTTCTCCTCTCGATCCTTTCTAAACATTACACGTAATAAGTTACTGAATTAAAGGAAAAACATATTATAGGGGTGAGTTTGTTTGTCACCCTCATGAAGGCTGGTCACCGCTATGAATTAAGTGTCACAATGGTGACAAGCTAATTTACCATCGTGACTAAGCTTGTCACAGTGGTGACAAGTTAATCACTACCTTTCTTTGTTTTTCTTATCTTTTCATGGAAATTATTTATGTGAACTTTCATTTTTCTTGCAAAAGTTTACAAAATAGTCCAATTAACATACATGCAATATTGACACCATTTTCACTCAATTCATCTCTCATTTGGATCAAAACATAAGACTTTGTAACCAAAATCAAGAAATTTAGGTAATTACAAGCAATAGAAATGAGACATAACAATTCCCCTACACTTAAACTATGTTTGTCCTAAAGAAAAATAAAGAACACTAGAATATAAAAACAAATAATGAAAACAACAATTTTCCTAAATAGTAGTCAAAGATATCAACGATCATTTCAATAAACATAACTAAAAACTTGAAACTCATAATATTCCATAAACAAGTTATTCTTTGCGAATTTAGCCAAAATTAACAAGCACTTCAATTCAAAGAACCATCAACAAGTGTGATAGATACTCAGTCCACTCTCCATCGTCTCAAGCATTCAAAGGTGGGATATGTATTCACTTATCATTTATTTCATATAAGGCATCTACCATAAGCTTGCTTACCAATCCAATTTCAATCACTCATATCAAAAACAAACATCAATATGAAGGTTTTTATTTTATTTGTACTGGGGCTAGGCTAAGGATAGGAAAAAGGAAAATTGCAGTTTAAAACCATAATATAAACTGGGCATTTAAAATAATACAAAACAATGAATGATAAAACACTCAATTCTTTCCTCTTATTTAACAAGTTAACAACCCACTTTTTTTTCTACTTCCCTCCTCTTCTTTTCAATTTGTGGTCATCTTTTCTACCTTTCTTTTCTTTTATATTTCTTTTTCTTTTCTTTCCTTTTTCTCTTTTCTCTTTTCACTTTTCTCTTTTTTCTTGATTTTTCTTTTTCTATCTTTTTTGTTTATTTATTTAAAATAAGATCAAGTTTAGAAGAGAAAAAATGTAGAGGAAGCATATACATTATTATAACCCTACCTATTCCTAACTCAAAAGCCAACTATATGTTATAATTCCCTCAGACTGGTTCAAAAAATTATTCCCTAAACAAAATTATACACATTCAAATGCTTAACTTGCCTTATGGTAGGTACAAGGAAGAGGATAAATAATCAGATCAAGGCTTATATTTTAGGCTTAAAGACAGAAAAGGTTTCATTTTAAGCTCAAAGGGGGTTCACTAAAGGTCAAATCATGGTGGCTTTTTAAATTAAAGGGGAGAATCTTAATTTCCTTCATCATTTTAATGTTTGCATAAGATTATGTGACCTTAACTAGTATTTGCAAGCAAGTTCTAGAGTTCGTCAATCATAAAAGAATATTCTCAACAAAGAATACTTGAATTTGGTTTAAATCTTTCAAATGGCACAAATTCTTATTCATAAGTGTGAACCGCATCATGTTTTAAGTCTAATTTCTTATGTATTTAAGTGTCAATTTAATTGTTTAGTATGTGTTTAGGTTAGAATTGTTTTAGTTTGTGTGTTTAAGTGTTTTTATGGGTTAGTACAAGTTTTAAAGCTTAAATATTATGTTTTTGAGGTACCTTAATGTGTTTGTTAGTGTTTCAGGGTCAAAATCAAAGAACGGAGAAGTTTTGGAGACAGTCGGGCTGAAACAACAAGCTATGATCGTGGCATAATAGGCCACAATTGTGACAGAAGCATATGAGTTAGCCCACAATCGTGGCCTATATGCCAAGATCGTGATAGAAGCCTAAAACACTGCCCACAATCATGGCTTGATTGCCATAATCGTGACAAAAGGTCAGATGTGGCCCACGATCATGACAGAAAGTTCATATGTGGTCCACGATCGTGGCATGTACGTCAGGCAGACACAGATACTCAGAAAAGTCAGGTTTTGAGGGAGTTTTTGGACCTTTCGGACCCCAAAAAACCCCTAGGGCTGCCTAAAACAAAAACAATATAAAAAGAAAAAGAAAAATGAGAGGATGAGCTTTTGCATTAGCCACCATTGAGAAACCCTAAGAGAGTTCATTGAGATATTGAGAAAGATAAGAAGGAAGAGAGACACGGAGAAGAAGCCTACGCGAAGTATTTCCCAGAACAGGAGATTGCCCAAGGATGCTGCCTCCATCATCCATTCCAATTTTGTTTCTATTTAATTTTCCATTTTATTATTATATAGAATTGGGATAGCCATTGATGACAGAATTGTTTGAATGTTGAGGAATGTTTAAACTCACAGTCAGGAAATTTTATCTTTGATTTAATGAAATTTGATTATTTGTGTTTTTACTAGATTTATTATGATTTAATTTCTACACTTGAATAACTTAGAGATAAACTGAAAGGGTGAATCGAGTGAAAAATTATTAAATTGGGCTAAAGAGAGTTATGTAATTTGATAGAACGAGAATTAAATCAGATCGGTAATTTGTGCGAAGAGAAATCTTGCATAGGATTCCCAATATTTTTTGGACAACTTCAAATATAATTAGGGTTTTGGATCGATTGTTAATTGAGAGATTCAATTCCCATGATCTGATTAGGGTTTATAAATTAGGCTTAATGGTTATGACCCAAAAGAGGGTAATCAACCTTAGGACTGTCTAGAACCAATAATTCAGTAGTTCATAATCAATTAGGATAGCATTAAAGATAGATAAAATTCCCCTCTCTCTCAACTGTTAGTTCTTTAGGTTGATTCTTGATTGGGTGTTACAATAGCTATTTTGTTATTATTTTAGTAATTAGTTCTTGAAATTGAGTGCGTGATTGAAATAAATTCTTGCCTTAATTTGTCTAATTTGAATTATTGTGAATTATATTGCCCTTAGATTTCAGGATTAGGTTAACCCTCCTTATGGGATCAACACCTTGGGTACTACATAAACAACTCGTGCACTTGTGGAATATCGAGGTTAAATATTAAAACTTATAGAAATCAAAAAATTGCGATCACTTACCAAAGAAAAATGTCATTCATCTTTCACAACAAGCTAATGTCTTTTTAATCAAAATCCAAATTAATCAGTCTAAGCTTGCTAGTATACTCTTCCAACATATTATGCATTTCTAATAACTGATTGAGTTTATTTAATGATCATGCATTTCTAAACATTAAATGGGAAAACAAACACACAAATAACTTTTTTACCTAATACTCCCGCCTACACTTGAACATCATACTATTCCTAATGTGATAAAAAAAGTAAAAGAGGGCTCTAAGAAAAAGGAAAAAAATTAACATAAACAATGACAAACATTAAAACTAAAAGAAATTAAACTAGCAAACAAAAAGGAAAGGGATAGAAATACGATGCAAATGTGGTGGCGATCACTGCATTGATCTAGTGTGGAATGTGATGTACTGCATCGAGGAATAAAGAAAAACTACAAGGAAAATAGATAAAAGAGATGAAAGAGTATACTTGAGCACAAAAAGAAAACAAACTAAGTTAAAGGTCATTAATAAAATTAACAACACACAGAGAATTCAAAATAAAAAAAAATTTAATGGGTCAATGGTCATACTCAAGGTGGGTCGCTCAAAGCGATTGATTCTACCGTTTCCTCTTTTCTATATGGATCTATCTCTAAGAATTTTCCAAACTCTTCTTTACCTGAATCCATTAGCAATTGGAAGCATTCATCACTCTCCTTAACCCAATCCAGATCCTTTTCTTCTTCTTCCTACAAGGAAAAATTAAAATATGCAGTGTTAACTTGATAAACAAAAGAATAGTCTTTAGAAACAATAATACTAGAAATAGGTTCAACATCAAAGATTGAAAAATCTACTGTTTCTCCCAAAATAGTCATGCTTAGTTTACTGTTCTTCACATTAATCAAGGTATTAGTGGTGGCCATAAAAGGCCTCCCAAGGAGTATAGAGTGCTCCTTTTCTTTCTCCTTCATTTCCCCCATGTCTAGGACAACAAAGTCTATGGGAAAAATCAATCCTCCAAATTTCATTAAGACATCCTCCATTATTCCTTTTAAATAACGGATTGACCTATTAGCTAATTGCAGGCACATATTTGTTGGTCTCAACTATCCTAGATCAAGTTTCTTATAAATCTAGTAAGGTATAAGAATTATGCTTGCTCCAAGATAAAGCATACCCTTAACCTCTTCACCATTACCTATAGATATTTGCATTATAAAATTTCCTAGATCTTTCAATTTCAGGGGTAAGTGTAGTTGTAGAATTGCACATGCTACTTTTGAAACTAACACCTTTTCCTTAGGCTCAAACTTTCATTTCTTAGTGTTTAGTTCTTTAAAGAACTTGACATAAGTTGGAATGTTCCTAATCACATCTAATAAAGGTAGACTAATATTGACCTTAGAAAACATGGGATATAGATAAGAAAACTACTCATCTTGTTTCAATTCCTCAAAGTAACTTGGATATGGAATTGGTGGTCGATAAGGATCCGTCACCTTGTGTAGTTTTTGTCCTTTATTATCCTTATTTCATGCTTAAGTTGTTCACCTTTTTTAATATGACTTAAAGAATTTCTCCTATTTCTCTTCACATTTCACTCTTCTTCTTCTTGGGTGAGGATTTCCTTCTCTTGATCATTAGTGTCAGACAGCTCAGAAGGAAAATCGAAATGATTGATCAATCATTTTCCCACTTCTCATCACAGTGATTGCTTGAGTTGACTAGACAACTTTTGCTTTTGATTGTTGTGCATTTGAGTAGTAAGTTCCCCTACCTAGATCTCAATCCTCTTTATAGAAACTTATAAAGAGTCCAACCTCTTGTTGTTTGTTTCCTAATTTGTACCATTTTATACCATTTTTATTTTTCTTCTGAGCTGTCTGACACTAATGATCAAGACCCACTATAAAGCTGTGACCTAAATATACATATTTAGGCTTTCCTCTAATGAAGGCTTACTAGGTGAGTTTTGATTTGACGATTGCTCTTGATAATAATTTGGCTTATGAAAATTTTGTTATTGTTATTGGGGTTACATTGGTGGATTGTTAGTCTTCTATAAAAAATTAGGGTGGTTTCTCTAACTAATGTTGCAGGTATTTGAGTATGGATTATATTGTTTCCTTGGTTAAAAACTATTAAGTGAATTAACTTGTTCTTCCCAACCTGCCAAAGGATTGTTAGAATATGAACAAACATTAGTTCCATCACCAAAAGTTCCATAGATACCATACACCTCTTGATTTGGAATGTTTTGGGGTAGCCTTGTAGCTAGCATTTTCACATGCCTCGTCAACTCAGCTAACTGTATAGCCAATTCTTGATTCAAGCTCATTTTATAAACTCCAGATTTCTTCCCATCATGCTCTTCTGTTGATAACTAGCCTCCAATATTTCGAAGATTTAATACGTTTCTTTAGTCATCCTCTCTCTTATAGCTCCTCCTATTGCATTTTCCACTATATACTGGCATTGTTGCATCAATCCATTATAAAAGAACTTGTTTAACATGTGAAGCAGAAAATGATGGTGTGGATATTGTATCAGCGAGAGCTTAAAGCATTCCCACACCTTGTGGAATGGTTCTCCCTCCATCTGAATGAAGGTAGCTATCTTGGTAAGTAACTTAAATGTCTTTTGATAGGAATATAATTTTCCGATCAATTTGTTGTATGCCTATTCTCATGTATTCAATGAACTAGATGGAAGGATCATTATCCACACCTTGGCTTGATCCTTTAATGTGTATGGGAAGTACCTCATCCTGAGTTGATCCTCATTTAGGCCATCCAACGGGAAGGTTTGGAAAGTGATATAAAATTCTTGAATGAAGTTTAAAGGGTCTTCATTACAAACCCCATAGAACTATGGCAGCATGTTATAATGGATGCTCTTCAATTTGTAGTTCCTAGTTGCCTCTCCTAAACGTATGCATGAAGTGGCATATTAAATACCAGTCTAGTATACTCCTTTATCACTAACTGCCTTTCACCCATGTTATGGTTATTAATTTGATCTTTACTCTTGAGTTCCTAGTGATCATCTTCAAAATCCCCTTGAAATTGTTGTATACCATTTATGTTATCAACAAAAAGGGACGGGTTCTCTATCCAAAGATCTCCTTCCTAGCATAAACCAAGTGAGTTCACTACCTAAGGTTCTCCTACCTAGCATAAACTAATTACAAAAAACACTAAATTAATAACAAAAATCACAAAACATGTTACAAAATAACAAAATAAAGCATGGATGCATGAACAAACATGAACAATCAAAATCACTTAAGCAAATAAAAACAGTAAAAATTAATTCAAGTTCAAAACACTAAACATCTCCCTGGCAATGGTGCCAAAAACTTGTTATGCCAAAAAATTTCTAAAAATTACCTAAGCCATCCTACGCATAAGTATACGAGGTAATTGTAGTGATTTCCTAGGGTCGTCTCCCATGGAGGTAAAACTGGTTAACCTAAGGTAATCTTAAACAAAAAATAAAAACAGATGCAATCCTAGATACTCTATCCCTAATTTTTGAGTGAAAGCTTTAAAGTCATGAAATTAGAATGAAAAGTAAATGATTCAACTGAAAGTAAAGATAAATAGATTAATCGAGATGGAAGGCTCTTGAGAATTAATTTCATTAATTTAATCTCCTATACATTAATAAAAAAATGATTTGAAAGTTGTCTTATTAAAATTAATATTTAGGTTCTAAATCAACTCGATTAATGAACTAATTTAACTTTGGTAATCAACCAGCTATCATCCAAAAAATTATGAAAGCCCAACTACTAATTACTGCTTAAGTTAATATATTTCTAGTTCTTAACCTCAACATTCTTGTTCCATGTAAAACTTCTCCTCCTTTTGCCTTCCCGCACTTGACACATAACAAGTTGTTGAATTAAAGGAAAAACATGTCATGAGGGCAACTTTGTTTGTCACCCCGTAAGGGTTGGTCACCACTGTGACTTAAGTGTCACAGTGGTGATAAGCTTGGTCACCACCATGACTAAGCTTATCATACTGGTGATAAGTTACACACCACCTCTCTTTTTCAAACGAACTATTTACATGAACTTTCATTTTCATGGAAAAACTTACAAAATAATCCAATTAAAATGCATGTAATATTCACACCATTTTCACTCAATTCATTTGGAATAAGACATAAGAATTTGTAACCAAAATCAAAATATGAAGGTAATTACAAGCAATAGAAACTAGACATAACAAGTATAATGTGAGCACTACTTTTAGTGTTTCTGATTTAACTCCTTTTATTGTAAGTGATGATTTGAGGATGAAGCTTTTTCAAAAAAGAAGTAATGATAGGAATCAAGTTGCCTTTAAGCCTTTAAATTTGCTAAGTGGACTAATTACTCAAATAAGGAAAAAAAGTCTTCAAGATGAACTAAGTGGTATTGTCAGAGAAGCAGTTAAATATACCAAATCAATATAAATTGAATGGCAAGTATTGGTTAACTTAATTTAAGCTATTAAAGAATTGGATGTAAACGCAACCTCCAACATAATTGTTTACTAGCCCATGTAAAGTTCTGAAAAGTTAAGTTTTAAGATAAGGTCTCATATATATGTGTCATACATTATATCTAATGTCACAAAGCTAAAGAAATATTTATGTCCTTAGTCATGGCCATGACTCAGATCATGTCCAACTTTATAAACATACAAAGAGATCTATAGTCTTATATACATGCATACCCTAGATTATATCCACTAACATTAAAAAGATTGTAACCAACATAGTCTAACTCACAATCATGTCCGTGGCTATGCCCCACTTAAAAGTCTAGTTTTTTAGTATTTGTACTTAAGGCATGTTTTTTTAATTTGAATATAGTTTTTAAAATATTTTTTATTGAAAGGCATCACTATTTATTTTTCCTTTTTCTTCACTAAAATTTAAACTCATTAAAGGCTTTTTTTTAGCATTTGAATACTTAATAAATTTGATTCTTAATTCTTTATAATCAATGAGTTAGTTTTCTTTGTACATCTATTTTAACATTCTTAGGTTTAATTTAAACTTCTTCATAAGTTCTTTAGGATTCCTAGATGGGTTCATACTAACGTGTATAGATAGTTAGCTTGTTTGATACCTAGTTTAAACATCTCTACTAGCATCCTATTCCATAATACTTACAGAAAACATAAAGATAAAGATGACATTATTAACTGAACTCGATGTGTGGTAAACCTAATTAGTTCAGTGTTATCTTATATAGAGCGCCATTCAAATTCATTAAACCTTTTTATATTAATTTTAATAGCAAGAGATCCCTTTTCTCATTTCTTATCTACATGAAGTGAGTGTATGATTTCTTGCATTATGATGATATTATCACTGATCCACCATTTAACTATAAAGATAGACGAGGTAGGGAGGATAAGAGATGGGAGAAGTCTTTTAAACCTAGTTGAAATAATTTTTTGAACGTTTTTGTATTTTTCATTATAGAAGTTGATAAGGTAAAACTAAATTGGAAAATATGGTTAGGAGAACTTAGGATGAGAATTAGTAGCCCTCGATTGAATATCCTAATATAAGACTTAAAAGAAAAGAATTTGAAATGAAATTGGTTAATGAGGCTTCTACTGTAGACCATAATTTTTAACAAAAGAGCACTAGTAGCCTATTAAGACTCATCACATTATAAGCACCAATATTAGAAAATACTTTCTTAATCTCTTATGCAGTAAAAGGTCTGAGGAGAGTGGCATTATCTTCATAAATTAGTGTATAAGATTGTTTAATATGAATGGTATGGTACAACCACATTAGTTTTCCTCTATATTGTATAATTTTATGTAAAAAGGAACTGTCATAAATCTGAGAACTTGTTCGTTTTGACAATAATTCTCATTTTGCATTTTATAGTAGAGAATTTATTGAAAGCTCTCTCAAAGAGTGTATAAGCATAAAACTATTTACTATTTTTATGTATTGAGCAAGGAAACAAATCCTCTGTTCCACTTACCAAATTCCAACCCTGTTTCATTCAATCTCAGCCACACATTTAAATAAATATATAGATGAGATTGGATGGAACAGGGTTGGAATTGGGTAAGTGGAACAAAGGATCTCATGTGCTTGACCAAATCCACTCAAACCTAACTTTTTAAAACCAATCATGATGTGGCTCAAAACTAACTGTATTCTAATCCAAGATTTGAAGAAAACCTCATAAGAGATTAAATTTATTAATAAAAATCAAAACAAATTCTATCATCAGAAACTATTTATAATAAAAAACGACATCCCTAATATAAAGTTTAATTTTAATAAAACTCTAAAATATGAAATTTATTTGAAATAAAAATGGAGCAACTTCAAGCATAAATTTTTAATCATTTTCAACATGGTTTTATGCATAATTAATTACCTCCACATGCAAAGAATTCTACTTTGAGTTTTGATCAGAATATCCAAGCTTACATTTAATCAAATAAAGTAAATTATTAGCAATATAGAATTGACGTTACCCATCCACAAAGATAATTGAATGATATAAGCATTATTATTAACCTTTCTTGGGATCTTGAATTTTATATATTTCTTTGCCTGTAATTATGATGTCCCCTATTAATTCTATTCTAGATCAAGAATACCATAACCTTATCTCTAACTTCAAATATTTGTGCTCTACTATGTTGGTCAATATTAGCCTTATACTTTGCATTAGATTTCTAAGCTTTTTTTTCACTTGAATTTCTTGTGCCTCGTTGGCTAACTTTTCAGCACTCATACTGAAATTAATACCTTTAAGCAATTTAACAAGATTAAGAGCATGTTTAGGTACCTTATTATAAATCACAAAAAAATGGAGAATGACTAATGGAATGATGGGTAATATTATTATAGGAAAATTTGACTTATGAAATAAGAAAATCCCATCTCTTTGACTTATTATGACATAAGCACTTCACTTAATTACCTAATGTTCTATTCAACTTTTTTGTTTTCCTTCCAGTTTATGGATGAGCATTGCTATTATATTTAAGAGAAGATCAAACATAGCATATAAAGTCCTCCAAAAGTGGCTCAAGAGCTTGGTATCATGATCAAATGTATGGATTCTAGAATGCCACTGTCTTCTTATAAAGTTGAAAATGTATCATCTTTGAAAATTTGTTAACCATATCAAAAAAATATAATTTATTCCTTTTTATCTTATTAACAATCCTAACACAAGGTTCACAAAATGATCCTCCTAAATTTTATTAGGAATAGGTAATGACACATATAATCCAATATTAGAAGTATGTACCTTATAACTTTGATAAGTTTGTCATCTTGAAATAATCACATCTTCCCTAAATTTAGGCCAAAAAAAAAAATTTTATGGATCTCCTTAAAAGTTTTGACTTTACTAAGATGACTAGCGAATCCACCAGTACGCAAATATCTAATCACCTTCTCCTTTAGTGAAATAAATAAAAGGAAAAGTTTATTATCCTTGAGAAGAAACCTATTATGAACATAATAATCCTCGTAGGATTTCTTAATGAAGTATGCTTTATACACATGCCTGAAGTCAACACCATCTACATATAATTCTTTTAAATGATCAAAACTATCAATATTCATTATTAAGTTCTTAATTATATCTACCCTTATACTAAATATATCGACTACCACATTATTTTTTTTTCATTTTGTAAACAAGTTTATAAGGAAATAAATTGACAAAAGGCCAACCATCTAGGATGCATTTTAATTCTCAACTAATTTTTGCTTCCTAAATATTTTAAGGCTTAAAGATTAGAATGGAGAAAAAATTCCTTCTCAATTAAATAATGTTCCCATATTTTTAAAGCCCTTACAATATCACATAATTCTTAGTCATATGTAAACATTTTTTATCAAGCGTCACTTAAGTTTTCACTAAAGCAAGCTATTTGCCTTTTTCATTTGGATAAAATGACGATAATTTTGACTCTACTAGCATCACACTCCACCTTAAATAATTTTTCAAAATTAGTTAAGGATAAAATATGAGTGGTATATAAATTTTCTTTAATAAGAGCAAAAGTTTGTTCTAGTTCCTTATCCCATGTAAATATACCCTTTTTTAAGAACTTTGTTATAGAAGCTAAATGCTACTGAATCTTTTGATAAAACTTTTATAGAATTTTGATAGCCAATAGAATCTTTTTGTATCCTCAACACTTTCAGGAATAGTTTATTCCTTAATAGCTTTTATTTTATCTTCTTCCACTATAATATCATTTTGTTCTACAATATACCTAAGAAATAACAAATTTTTGGTCATAAATATGCACGTTTTCAAATTAATATACAATTTTGATAACTTAATGACTAAAAACCTCCAACTACCATCTTTCTTTGGTGTAAGCAAAGAAGGAACATCATATGGACTCATGCTCTTCCCAATATGACTATTCTTAATTAATTCTTCTACCTTCTTCTTTGATATCTCATTTTCTTTTAGGCTTATATGGTAGTAAGGTAGGTTATATAAACTAGCGCTAAGAAACAATATCAATATGGTGTTGGATATCATTTATTGGAGGGAATTTGTTGGGTAAATTCTCAATGATAACATTCCCAAACTCCTCCAAAATAAGTTGGATTTCCAAGGATATTTCATCTTTGTTGTTATTTATCACCTATTTCTCTTTTATAATCAATAAATACACATTCTTTATTTCTTTTATCTCGCTTATAAAATTTTATTTGTTAGTTTCTATTTGTAATAAAGAATTTTTACTCTCCTTATTAGGTTTCACACGCTTTTTTTCTACCTATAGGTATTAAGGTATATTTCATCCCATCTTTCATAAATTGATAAATATTTTTCCTACTCGAATGTGTTACATCAACATCATATTGTCTTTTTCTACCTAAACATATTTGACATGCATCCATATCAACATCATAATAATGATCATCATAATATTTGTTAACTGAGAATAGTTCATTACAATATTCATTGACAAATATTTCTCCATCCATATTGATCCATTTAATGTTATTAAGGATGGGAAAATTAGCCTGATCTGACTAACTTAATCCAAGTTAATTGAGCTACAGGTTGGGCTCGAACAACCCCAGCTCAGTTCGTGGCCTAACAGAAAGGTACAAAACAATGTAACTTTATCAAAAACAATGTTTTTCAAAGTTTTTCAGAAACATAAAGTCATGTTAGGTCAACTCGACCCACCATGGATGTTATAAGGTTCAGGACGTAGCTTGGTAGTCAACTTCAATTTCTTCACTATTGACTTACTTATAATATTTTCTTGGAAACCTTTATCAATAATTAACACACATAAGCTCCCTTACACTATTCACCTTATATAAAAAAACTTATTCCTTTGTAAATCATCTTAATTTTTACGAGATATGGTCAACCTTCTAATCACTCTCATAAAAACATCATCATCCTTCTGCGCTAATTCATCTCCTTCTGGTGCATATATTTTCTCCGCTTCATCTTTACATTGCTTCACCGTATTTACCACTTTCCTCTTTAGGAATTCATTAGATTTGTGCCCTGGTTTATTAAATTTATAACACTTAAAGAAGGGTCCACTTGGCATAAGGATTGGTGGATTTAGAGGCCTTTAGAGCTACTTTGATTGAATTTCCACTATTAGTATTACTTTTCTCGTTATTACCATGTTTAAGGAATGTATTCACTATCTTTTTTCTCCTTTTCATTCTCATAATACTTAAACTCCTTAGGCTTCTTATTAAATATATATTTGGCCTTCTTAGCCAAATTCCTAACGTCTTAAACTATTAGCACCAATTGGTTCCCAATCCTATGCCGTATAAATTGCTTCAATCCTCTCAAATACTTCAGAGTTTGTTGGGTTTAGGTTTCAGATAATAGATTATATGCTACCAACCTTAAAAACTTCATGATATATCCATGAATGCTTTTATTTCTTTGATGGCATTATCAGTCAGCATCAAAGATATATTGTTCATAATTTGGTAGTAAAAGTCTCCCCCTCCCAATAATTGTTTAATCCACCTTTATTAAGAAATAGGATTTCTACCATCTCTTCTCTTAGTCTCCTTCAACTTATCCCACCATATTATTTTAGTTTATAAGCGATTAACTTGGATTTTTGTCTCCTCAAAGAATCTTTGTATAATCAAAGAAGTATTAACATTTTCTAATTAACTCATAAAATCTCTAAATCTCAATCACCATTAAAGGATTAGATATCTACCTTTCGTTTATACTTATATTTTCCTCTACAACATCTTTGATGAATAACTTTTTTCTCTTCACTGTCATTATATTGTCATCTTATGGTCTAAGATTTTTAATTTTAAGACATCATACAAGGTCATTTTCCCTATCAATTTGATCCTTAAATCTCTTATTATTATCTCCTGACAAAAATGCTCCCAACTAATCCCTTATCTACCTCAGTTGTCATTCCATATTGCGATTTATTTCCCTCTATTCTTCAATCGGTCTCCAAACTTCAGGTGACTCATAAACTTTGTTGTTGATGTTGTTGGCCATTGTTAGAAGAATAAGCTTTGCATTTTCAAAGCTCTAATACCACTTGATATAGTAAGGAATCTATTTTACTCTAATTTAAGAGTAGAAAATACACCAAATTTGATATAAGACTTAAGAAAAACCTTAAAAGAGGTATAATTTACTGATAAAAATAATAAAATCATGAAAGTTAACTTCTACTATTATCACACAAATATTTAAAATAAAGTAATACTCGGCCCTAATATAAAGTTTAGTTGAAATAAAACTTTAAATATGAAATTTAATTAAAATAAAGCTCTAAAATATGAAGTCTTTTTTAAACAAAATTGTGGTCGCTCTATGTATAAATTGTTTATTAATTTCAATATGGTTTTATGCGTTTTTGATGCCTTATCAAGTTATTAACTTTCTTTTCCATTTAAAGATGTTCCCGAAGTTATTCTTATTCCAATATATGACCTTTCAATATATTTCAAAATAGCTAAAATAAGTTAAGATTTATGTCCCAATGATTCATTGTAAATTTGGAAAGTCATGGATCAATCATCCTACTTAGAACTTAATGGGGGTGGGGGTGTCCCTTTTCGAACCATTAGTAATGATAGAGATAAGAATTGGCCTATGATCTAAATAAATTCTCAAAAGATGATAAATAATGGCATCCAAATGAAAGAGCGATCAACCGATGTTGCATAACTCCACCAAAGATCATCTTTTACAAATAAAATGAGGTTCATGAAATTTAAGGTTAATAAGTTCACAGATATTAAAATGTTCTTTTTAAGAGAGCCTGTTTCTTTTATGCAAATTTACTTCATCTCCAGCTTCGTTAGAAGAAAATATGGTACTGAAATTACATATTAAGCAGATTTAGCCATAGGGTTGCAACACAAAATCACCCTAGCTATAAAACAAAGATGGTGACTATAATGCACTATAGCTAGTGGTTCACTTATTAAGTTGGTTAGCAAGATTATGGATCTCTTGCAATGATGTTGAATTGTACCTTAGTTGTTGAACATATTTTATTAATGTGATTGCTTAACTTTCAAAAAAAAATTTGGAATTCAAATTAACTTAGAGAAATCATAGATTAATGTGCAAGCAATACTTCACAGGTGATTCGAAAGCTCATCTCTAAGAGCTGTCTAGGGACTATTGTAAAATAGTAGTGAAATTCTAAGAGTCCTCTCTCTTATGCTTAAATTGAGAAGTGAAGGTATTGATGCTGACATTTAATGACATTATCATTGACTATTGTTAAAATTTTATAATAGTTAAATTCTTTTAAAGAATCCTAAAACCCTTACTACAAAATTACTCTTCAACTATTGGTCCATAATGGGTTATGCTTTTGGGCTAAAAAAGGACTATCCAATTGATAAAGTTATATATTACATATTTATATAAACTAGTTTTAATATTGTAATATTTTATGTAAATTATATGATATTCTCTAGTATTTTATTTATTATCTGATAACCGATGATTTTAAGAAGAGATCGTGGATTTAGAGCCATTTTAAAGCTAACTCTAAAGGAAACAACTTTATAAAATACATTACAAATTGATTATGGTTTAAAGATGTCGACAACTTAAGGAAAAGTGGTAACAGTGATCAAACACAAAACCAATCAGAGTTCTTATTTAAACTGTGTTGGGTATATTTTTATATAGAATAAGATCAAAATGGACATAAAGTGGAACTAGCACTGGACTTGTCATATTGACACCTAAAACTTCTAATAACAAAATTAACATTGGTCTAGCAGTATAACAATGGTTGGTTCTTATAGTAGGTACGTTAAGGATATGCATAATTACAAGTCCAATCACCTTAAAACTCTTTTTATGTAACCCTAGCTTATAAGTACTCTTGTTATGGATCATTATAAAAGGATTTAGAGGCTTTTAAATTTTCGCTCAAGGTTACACGTGTTAAGTTTTACTTCTTATAACCTTGGTAATTACCGCAAATGCACGGGTAGTTCGCGTAGCACATAAGACGTCGATCCTAAGGGGAAGGGAAATAGTCCTAAAATTTAAAGTCGTCCTACACTGCAATGCAAATACTAATGAAGAAATTTAACCAATCAATAATCGAAGATGAGAAATTAAAGTGCCAAAAGAGTAAACAAAATAACAATTCATATAGCAATCTAAAAATCAACCTAGAAACAACCAAGTGAGAGAAAGGAGATTTTAATTCGAAATTAATGGAAACCTAATCAATTATGAAAACATTGAATTAACGGGTCTAGATAGTGCTAGGATGAATTACTCTCTCTGGAAATATAGTTCTTATCCCTAATTGATAATCCTTAATTCAAATTATGGAATTACAATCTCTCGATTGGCAACTGACGCACAATCTAAATTAGTTCTAAAATTGTCTACTAACCTACTGGGAATCTATGCTTGATCTCTCATTACACGACTATACCGGTTTGATTCGATTCTCTACCTATTGATTCACCTAACTCTCGTTAGCCCAAATTGATGATTTTCACCTAGTTCACCATCGACGTTTATTGTTGGATTATTAAGAATAGAATTTAAATCATAGTCAAATCATCAAAAACACAATCAATTGAATTTCATTAATCTCAAGAATCAATATCCAAAGGTGAGTTTAAACTGACTCAACATTCAACACAACCAATCTCAACACCCATTTAAATTCTATACATAAATAAAACTGACATAAATGGAAATACTATTGGGAACAGAATCTAGGAAATGATGATGACGGGAAAGCACTTGTTTCGAGAATTACTTCGTGTCTAGCTCATCTTTGTGTCTCTCTTCCTTTCTCTCCTTCCTCGATATCTTGATCTCTCTCTAGGTTTTCTCTAGGAATTGAAGGAATCTCACTTTTTTCATGACTCTCTAGGCTCTCTAAAGAATGCTGGTGGCTATCATATAATGTTCTATTTATTCTGCGGAAGCCCTAAAACAAACTCGGGTTCAAAACGGTCTGAAAAATTACCCAAAAGTTGAGATTTCGTGTCAGCCTGATGCAGGGCACGATCGTGGCCCTCTGTGTCACGTTCATAGTCAAAGCTTTAACCTTTCTGTCATGATCATAGCCCAATGTGCACAATCATGTCCTAACTTGACGCTTTTTGTCACGATCATGGCTTAATGTGCACGATCGTGGCCTGGTTGGTGCTGGCCTATTCTTTTCTATCACGATCATAGCCAATGCCCTTTGGCCCAAAACTCTTCAAAACTTCACTGTTCTTCCCTGTTTTTCATGCAACACTAGCACATACATCAAGGTACCTTAAAATATAATAATTAAGTTCAAAGATTCAAACTAACCTATAAAAACACTTAAACACACAAACTAATATAATGACACCCTAAATGCACAATCAACACTCAAATTCACACTAATTACATAATAAATCACACCCTAAAACATCATGTAAAACACAACTATCAACATCCACACACTTAAATGTTTGCTTGTCCTCAAGAAACAAAACAACAAACACATAACAACACAAAACATGCAATACAATCATGAGGCAACTACTCTAATCTTCATGAAATAAAATTAATCTTGTGCACAATCATTAAATTTATGTCAAATCATTAGCATGCAAAAAAAGTTTCTAGGGGCTTTGAACTAAATATACAACTAAATCAAGACCTAAGCGTTTGCTTATTTATCATTTTCAATTGTACTCACACATTAGTAATTTTTCTATCTCTCAGACTTTGTAACTATTCCTAGGTATATTCCATGAAAATTCAAGCTCATCACAAGTTCGGTAGATTTTAACCACACATATTTTTTAATTATTATTATTAAAACCTGGGCTTAATCGTTTGCTTAATCTTTTACTCATAGGCAAATATTCGTAATGAATGTCGATCCAGTTACTTAACTAAGTCATTTATTAAATTGCATGGTTGAAATGTCATTATAGCCTTTTAGGCGAAGGCACACATTTTTTATAAGTGCCGATCCAATTACTCAGCTATTATCATGTTTTCAACTAGCTGCTAGCTCTATTTGTAACCCGAAGGTCAACAAAATAGTAATTTATTTAACCAACATTTTTTTGAATTTATTTCCTACCTTGTTACTCTTAGCTATTCGTTTTCATGAAAAATACTAGTTAAGTTACTAATCTAAAAGACCCCAAATTATGAATGAATGTGATAAATTTACCCTAAGTCCTAAATTAGGTTGTATATTTATCCAAACGCCCCCTAATTTACTAATTTAGCAGGCTGATGATGGTTCATAACCTATTAGACTTTGTCGACAATTAAAAGAATTTCACTCAATCTAAGCTATTGACACATTCACACACTTCCTACAATGCAATCTAATACTATCATACAATATGCAAAAATAACATACAAAAGAAAAAGCATATAATCTCTCCCCTCACTTGAATAACACATTGTCAATGTAATGAAGAACACACATAAGCATATATACAGAAAGGAAAGACGGAATTAAAGTAAACAAGAAACAAATTAAAATTGAAAATTGAAATAAAAACAACATCAAACAGAAACAGAAACAACCTAAAACTGAAGCCTAATTTGGGGAAGAAAATTAAAACGAAACAACTAGGTTAGACTTAATCCTAAAGTGAATGAGGTAGTGATGGTGTTTCCTTGAGAGTATGCATGAATCATGAACAGTTTCTTGAAAGTAAAACTAAATACCACTAACAATTTCAAACAAAATCTAACTATTTGCTAGTTTATGGTCCTTAGCTTGACCTTTTATTCAGGAGGGCATTTTTAATTAGTCAGAGAAAAGGAGATCACTTGCTTATCTATGGGAACTAACCCTCTAAAATATAGCTTGCACCAATGCCTATTGACCTTAAAAATCTCTTTATTACCAATTTTCAATTTGAGAGCTCCATGATTAAAAACTTGAATCACCGTGAATGGTCCACTCCATCTAAACTTCAACTTCCATAGAAATAACCTCAACTAGGAATTATATAGTAGAACAGTGCCCCTTACCTTGAATTCCTTTTTCTTGAGAGGAGCATCATGCCATTTGTTAACCTTTTCTTTGTAGAGTTTGGTATTCTCATAAGCACTAAAGTTAAAATCTTCAAGCTCATCTAGTTGTAGAAGTCTCTTTTCACCGGCTTGCTTCCAATCAAAGTTTAATGCTTTGATTGCCTAGTCTGCTCGATGTTCTAGTTCGATCAAAAAATGACATGCTTTTCGTACACGAGTTTGTACGAAGTTGTTCCAATGGGCGTCTTAAAAGTTATCTTATAGGCCCATAAAGCATCATCCATCTTTTCTACCCAATCTTTTAGGGAGTTGTCAACTATCTTTTTCAAAATTCATTTTAGCTCTCAGTTAACAGCTTCCAACTAGCCACTGGTTTATAAATGGTAACGTGTAGCCACTCGGTTGTGTACTTCGTATCATTTTAGGATGGCATCAAAAGATCTGTTGCAAAAATGTGCACCTCTATCACTTATTATTGTATGTGTCACTCCAAATCAATTGAATAGCAATTTAATGAACTTTTGCACCACCTTCCTGTCATTGTTCAGAGATGTTATTGCTTCGACACATTGCGAGATATAATCAACCCCTACTATAATGTACATGTTCCCCACTGAAGATGGGAATGGACCCATAAAGTCAATGCACTAGACATCGAAGACCTCTACCTCTTGAATGTTGGATAAAGGCATCTCATCCCTTTTGGAGATGTTACCTATCCTCTGGCATCGATTGCATTGCTCCATATAAGTCTATGAGTCCTTAAACAACTGCGGCTAGTAAAATCCACACTCTAATATCGGATTCGTCGTTTTATTAGCTACATAATGCCCAGCATACTGCCCTTCATAACATTGCTTGTGGATATCTAACATTTCCTCATCTGGAACACAACATCATATACACTTCTGCACAAGCTCTATATAGGGTTGGTTCATCCCATATATAACAGTTACAATCATACAAGAACTTCTTCCATTGTTGGTAAGAGAGATCCGATGGAAGCTTACCAATGGCCATATAATTAGCAATATCTACAAACCATGGGGTAGTCAAGCTCTCAAGCAATATTAGTCATCAGGGAAATTCTCGTTAATGTAATTGCCTGGCTTGCATTCCCCTCCTTCAAGTCTTGATAAGTGGTCAGCTACCTCATTTTCAACTCCCTTTTTGTCTCTTACTTCTAAATCAAATTCTTGCAAGAGTAACACCCATCGAATCAACCTAGGTTTTGCATCTTTCTTGTTGAAAAGGTATTTCAATACTACATGGTCGGTGAATACAATCACCTTTGATCCCAAAAGATCTTGTCGAAACTTATCACGTACATACACTATTATGAGTAATTCCTTTTTTGTAGTGGTGTAATTCAGACGGGGTCCTGCAAGAGTCTTACTAGTATAGTAAATTGCATGCAGCTTCTTATCTTTCTGTTAACCCAAAACGCAACCTATAGCTTGATCACTTGCATCGCACATCACTTCAAATAGCAGTGTCTAGTCTGACGGTGATAAAATTGGTGCTGAAATTAATGCCTCCTTAAAGTATTGAATGCAAACAAGCACTTATCATCAAACACAAAGGGTACATCCTTAACTAAGAAGTTTTTTAAAGGTCTTGTAATTTGGGAAAAATCCTTGATGAAGCGACGGTAGAACCCAGCTTGACCTAGGAATCCTGGCACACCTTTTACATTACTTAGTGGTGCAACCTTCTCTATTACCTTTATATTTGCTCTATTAACTTTGAACCTTGAAGTGAGATTTTATATCCTAGCACTATCCCTTCTTGTACCATAAAATGGGGTTTATCCCAATTCAGCACCAGATGTGATTCTTCACACCAAAACTTTGTCTAAATTAGTTAAACACATGTTAAAATAGTCTCCAAAGAATGAAAAATCATCCGTGAATACCTCCATTATGTATTGTATCATGTCTGCAAAGATTGACATCATGCATCTCTCAAATATGATTGGAGTGTTGCAGAGTCCAAAAGGCATCTGTCTGTATGCAAATGTACTATAATGGCAAGTGAATGTGGTTTTCTCCTAATCGTTATGGTAGATGAAAATCTAATTATAGCCTGAATAGCTATGTAAGAAGCAATAGAATGAATGGCTGGCTACTCTTTCTATCATCTAGTCTATGAATGGGAGAGGAAAGTGATCTTTCTTAGTCACTGAGTTGAGTTTTTGATAATCTATACACACTCTTCATCTTGTGACTGTTCTTGTCGAAATTACTTCTCCACTTTTGCTCTCTAACACCTTCATTCCTCCCTTTTTAAGTACACATTGCACTGGGTTAACCCATTCACTATCAGAAATGGGATAAATTACCCCTGCATCAAGGAGTTTGATGATTTCCTTCTTAACCACCTCCTTTACATTAGGATTTAGCCTCCGTTGACACTCCCTCACCGCTCAACATCCTTCCTCTAAGTTTATTTGATGCATGTAGACATTAGGGCTTATTCCTCGAATATCTGGAATCTGCCATCTGATGGCTTTTATCCTCCTCTTGACAACTTCCACTGCCCTACTTTTTTGTTTTTTACTCAATTAGTTGGATATCATTATTGGAAGAGTTCGACCTTCACCAAGAAAGGTATACCCGAGATGTGTAGGTAAAGGCTTAAGCTCTAACTTCGGAGGCTTCTCTAAAGATGTTGGTGTGGTGCTTTAGTCTGAACTAATTTGTCTTCCTGCACTGGAATATATGTCCCCTCCATCTCCTCATCTTCCTTAGATTCAGGATTTTTATGTTCATCATCATCCTCTACTTCCAACAATTTCACTTCTAAATTGCAACTCTCAATTTCTTCTTGCGAATTTTGATCCAATATTTCAACTTTCATATATGCATTGCTTGTTATTGGATTTTTTACGGCTTTGTTCATATTAAATTTAGCTTGATCTTATGGACATCAATTATAGCTTTTCTGGTGTTCATAAACAGTCGACTTAAGATCAATGGGCAGTTCTTATATTCTTCAAAATTGAGAACCACAAAATCCGCTGAAATAATAAACTTATCTATTCACATCAAAACATCTTCCACGATTACCAATGGCTTTTTGATGGATTAATCATCCAATTGAATTAACATTGATGTAGGCTTGACCTCTCCTAATCCTAACTTCTGGAATATTGACAAGGGTATCAGATTAATGCTATCTCCCTGATCACACAAACACTTCATAAATTCCAACTCACTTATCACATAAGGTATTGTGAAACTTCTTGGATCTTTCAGGTTCGAAGGCATTTGACTGGTGACTATTGAGCTATAAGTACTAGTTAGGGCTACCGTCTGATTATCGTCCCAAGTACACTTCTTAGATAATACATGCTTAAAAATTTTTGCATATTTCTACATATGTTCTAATGCATCCATAAATGAGATATTTATCTGTAGCATCCTTAGCTTCTCAATGATGTTTGTAAATTATTCATCTAACTTCTTCTTTTGTAGTCGTTGAGGGAAAGGTGCCTTG
The DNA here is from genome assembly GCA_027563915.1 of Erythroxylum rotundifolium. NCBI lineage: Eukaryota > Viridiplantae > Streptophyta > Magnoliopsida > Malpighiales > Erythroxylaceae > Erythroxylum > Erythroxylum rotundifolium. Next base: position 31,209,566 of record JAOSBO010000209.1, on the reverse strand, counting down.
GGTGGATATGGTGGAGGTACAACATAAGGAGGATATTCGCTTATGTCCACTTCTTTCTCCTTTTCTTGATTCTTCTTATTTGACTGAGCAAGCTCCTTTCTCATTTTTATGGGTGGTTAAATTTCCTTCCCATTTCGAATTGTTATAGCCTTTAGTTGCTCCTTTGATTTTTTTTCCTATAATACTAGGAACATTTCTAAAATTCTGCATAGAAAAGGCATTTGTCAGTTGACTCACTTGGACTTATAAATTACGAATGGAAGATGCATGGCTCCTAATGACTTGCTAAAATTTATCTTCAAGCTTCTTGTGTGCATCATCTAAAGTCCCATGTTTATCTAAAATTTTGTACAACTTGGCTTCCATCAAGCTTGCTTTATCTTATTGGAAGCTCGATTGCCTTTGACGTTGGAACTGCCCGCCATTGTTGTTGTTTGTCTAGGAGAAGTTAGGGTGATTCTTCCACCTAGAGTTATACGTGTTACAGAAGGGACTGTTACTCCCTCCTCATCCAAATTGTGCACCCATGTAATTGACTTACTCTGTGTTCTCTACTCTCACTAGGTAGCAGTCCATCATATCATAATCCATTTGGCTGCGCAGCTCACAATTCAATTGTGTGGCCTTTACTTAAGCTGAAGATGATGCCTTTATATTGCTAAGTTGTCACATTAAGTTGTTGATCTTAACTTACATATCAGTCATTTAGTCGACTGCGATAACTCCCTTCTGCTCCCTAAAGGTACTAGGTTACTTACTTCTCTCACTCGCCAATAAGCAGCTATTATTGGTCATCTCCTCTATCAGCTCCTCTATTTCATTGACCGTCTTTCTTGTTAAAGATCCTCTTGACTTCGCATCGATGGTGGCTCTCGTATATGGATTCACTCCATCATAAAACGTCTATAGCAGGAACTCTTTGGGTAGGTTAAGATATGGGCATGTCTTCTGCAGGTCCTTGTAATGCTCCCACACTTCATAAATAGACTCCCTGTCTCCTTGTTGGAAATTAGTAATTTCCTTAATTTTCTTCGTGGTCATCGTCAGTGAGAAGTATTTATCTAAGAAAACACATACCAGCTGTTCCCAAGTCGTAATGTTAGTAGGGCTCAGTGAATGATACCAAGCCTTCGTTTTATCTCTATGTGTGAAGGGAAACAACCTAATTCTCACTGCGTCTTCTGACATCTATTGATGCTGGAAAGTATCACAAATCTAAAGAAAACTCACGATGTGAGCATTCGGGTCCTCGTTCGCTATTCCATAAAATTGAACTTTTTGCTAAAACATGTTCAGAAGGGCTGGGATAATCTCTAATGAGATAGCTTGAACAGGCGGTCTAGCTACTCCTTAGTTCACTAAATTGAACCTTGGACTAATATAATCCATAAGGGTCCTTTATTGTTGTCTCCCAGGGTTAGCTTCTTGATCGACGTTTCTTTGAAATTCCTCAGCCATTTTTAATTTCTCAATCTCTACTTCTTCTCACTGAGCTTTCGTACGGGTTTGTTCTGAATGTGTTAGGTCAAGTCTATCGTCTCTATTACACTACTTGAACCTCTTGTGACTTATGTTCATGTGAGAGCACGATTCCTAAAATAAACAAATGAAAAAAACAAAAACAAAATTTAAAAACTATTCTAACGCCTTAAATTATAGAACTAAGTTGCCCACCAACACAATGGCGTCAAAAACTTGTTTTCTCAAGGTTACACACGCTAAGTTTTACTATTTATAACCTTGGTAATTACTACAAATACACGAGTCGTTCACATAGTACCTAAAGTGTCAGTCCCACGAGGAAGGAAAATAGTCCTAAAATCTAAGGTTGCCCTACACTACAATAATTCTAAACAAATACTAATGCAGAAATTTAACCAATCAATAATCGAATATGAGAAATTAAAATGCCAAAAGAGTAGACAAAATAGCAATTCACACAACAATCCGAAAATTAACCCAGAAATAACCAAGTGAGAGAAAGGGGATTTTAATTCGAAATTAATGGAAACCTAACAAATTATGAAAATATTGAATTAGCGAATCTAGATGGTCTTAGGGTGAACTACTCTCTCTTGAGTTCTAATTCTTAACCCTAATTGATAATCCCTAATTCAAATTATGGAATTGCAATCTCTCGATTTCCAATTAACCCACAGCCTAAATTAGTTCTAAAATTGTCTACTAACCTTCTGGGAATCTATGCTTGATCTCTCATTACATGACTCTATCATTTTGATCTGATTCTCTACCTATCGATTCACCTAACTATTGTTAGCACACATCAATGATTTTCACCCAGCTTACCCTCCCAATTTATTATCGGATTATTAAGAACTGAATTGAAATCACAATCAAATCAGTAAAAACATTATCAATTTAATTTCATTAATCTTAAGAATCAATATCCAAAGGTGAGTATAAACTTGACTCAACATTTAACACAACCAATCTCAGTAGCTATTTCAATTCTATATACGAATAAAATTGAAATAAATGGAAATACTTTCGAGAACAGAATCTCAGAAAAAGAGAAAGCGTGAAACCACTTGTTTCGAGAAGTACTTCACATCTAACTCATCTCCTTATCTCTCTTCCTTTGTCTCCTTCCTCAATCTCTTGATCTCTCTCTAAATTTTCTCTCGAAGTCGACAAAATCTCACATTTTACATGACTATCTAAGCTCTATAAAGACTGCTGGTGGTTGCCATGTAATGTTCTATTTATTCTATGGAAGCCTTAGGTTAAACTCGGGGTTGAAATGGTCTGAAAATCACTCAAAAATTAAGTTTTCGTATCAGCCCGAAGTAGGGCCCGATCGTGGCCCTGTGTGTTATGATTGTGGCCCAATGTGCACGTTCTTATCTTGAATTGTTGCTTTCTATCACGATCATGGCTTAATGTGCATCCTTTTCCATCACGATCGTGGTTTAATGTGCCCGATTGTGGCCGATGTCCTTTAGCCCAAAACTCTTCAAATCTTCACTGGTCTTCCCTGTTTGCCTTGCAACACTAGCACACACATCAAGGTACCTTAAAATATAACAATTAAGCTCAAAGATTCAAACTAACCCATAAAAACACTTAAACACACAATCTAACATAATTACTCCATAAATGCACAATCAACATTCAAATTCACACTAATTACATAACAAATCCCACCCTAAAACATCATGCAAAACACAACTATCACTGAAAACCTCATTTTTGAAAAACTCTATAGTTTTAATGTTTTGAGCATTAATGAGGGATTTGAAGTAAGATTAGGGGAGACTATGAAAACTCTTCTAGTTATTTCTTTATCTTCTTTCTTTTACATTAAGGTTATTTTGTCTTTTTATGTTGAGTAGGTAAATTACTGTTTAAAGATAGGAATATAACTTGGGATTAACTTTTTGATTACTAATGTTTGATTTATTATGTACCTTTTTGTTCTCAATCATTGGATATGTGACAGGCCATCACTAATTCAATCTTAGGGATTATTTAAATGACTAAAGGTAAAGCGAAATTCATGTATTAGGAGAATAAATATCTTATATCTAAAGAATGAAAGTATTCTAGACTAATGTGATAACAAAACAGTTAATAATGCTAAATGATTTTAATTAGGTTGAATCATATACTAAAAGGTGGTAATTATCTAATTGAATATATCAATGTGTCTTTAGAGAGGGCATAAATAAATCATGTTAATTATTATTTCAACTATGATAATAAATCTTATATAATACTTTGAATTCCACATAAGTAAACTTTGAAGTTCTAACATTTTTCTTATTAGTTTCTTTTCATTAGTTTAATTATTTTATTTTCACTAGTTTCGTAATTTAATTAATTTGATTAAATATTATTCATTTTAATGTTATTGTTTGAATAGGATTAATAGACATAGTAATACAATACCTATGGGATCGATACTCTATATTACAGTGGGAATTGTTCATATATAGGATGGTTAATATATGAATTTTTAGTATACTTAAGTTTGGTGTTATTTTGGACTAGTTATTAATGGAGGGATTAAATTTGAATACATTTATAACATCAAAAGGTTAAATGTTTAGAATGATATGGTTTAAATTATCTTGGGTAACATATTTATGTCTTATTAGGTTTGCATAGTCATGGGAATATGATAGTAGTGAGATGTTTTTTTTTTGTTACTTTGATTGTCATTAAAAAATTTGGCATTAGTGAGTTTACCCTTATTAAAGTTTTATGCTTTAAGATTAGTATGGCTAGCTGAAATTTTGAGATTTTGTTCTTCAACATTGAAGATCATTATTTGTGTGGACATACATTTAATAAGAGATAGCTTATTGTTATAAAATTGGCCACTATTGTTAGGTTTTAGGTTGATTGCATGTCATTTAAGATATTAAATGTAGATCTCATATCTTATCATAATTGTTGTTTTCTAAAATCAAAGACCCTTTATTAATGCTTATATTCATATGATTTCTGCTTTTTCGTCATTCAGCTGCTATGATCCATCTACTGATGAGCCTTAGATTCTCTTTAATATTGCTTCAGTGAATTTTGTCTAATTAGATCCCTTATGGTTAAATGTTTCATGTAGTTTGGTTTAAGCATAATTGATCATAGTGTGATCAATACATCCATATATAATATTTGATATACATTCTTATGTAACTTTTTACTAATTGCAATCATCCTTAATTCTTCTTACCAGTAGTTAGTCTATAGTTATAACTTGGTAATGACTCTAGGAATTTTTTTCTCTACCAACAATGTTAGTGTTTGGATATATTTTGATCATCTTTCCAATAATACAGACAAGTTTTTCCAATGATCTTGATCTATAATAATCTAAAGGAAGTCCCTTGAAGTGAATCCTGTTAGATATTGATGTAGAAATTATAATTTAGTATTACTTACTATTGATTTACTTTTGTGTTAAAACTTTATTGTCAAATAGGATTTTTTTAAGTCAAAGGACTTCGTATTAGTTTAAGTAGAACTAGCATATTTTTAAGAGATTAATTAGTTTTATTGCTATTTTATTAGGTAATTATTTTACAATAGTTTGTTAACATCTTTGTCTATAAAATTCTTGTTCATGATTTGAATAAATTTAAACTTTTCAGCTCACTTTTCTTACTTATACATGTTGATAAATTTTACCTTACAACTATATCTTGTATCAGAGCTTGTTTCTATTTCATGAGGGCCAAAAATTATAAGTAAACCTCTTATGAATTTTAATTCCAAATTTTAAGGTATTAACTATGATGAGTATAGTACCAAAATGAAGACATTATTTTAATCCTAAGAACAATAGGGTTTAGATGAGAATGGTTACAACAAAGATGGATCAATGATTAATAATGTTAGAAAATTTCAAAGAAAGATGCCAAAGCCTTGTTTTTATTATCACACGTTAGTATAGAATTTACGTATAAGAAACTAGATACACAAGAAGGGGGGTTGAATGGTGTATCCTTTTTTTTAAATACAAAATCTTGCTAAGAACTTCTTTGACTTGTTACAAGAGTATCACAAAGTTTATACGAAGATTGTTACGTAGTTAAATCATAAATAACTTCTATATACTTGTTTAACAATAAAATAAACTGAAGTAAAAGGATAGAAGATAGATGATGCGATTTTTATACTGTTTCACCCCAAACTGTGGGCTACGTCCAGTCCTCAGAGTTCTTCTGAGTATTTCACTATACTTCAACAAATTACAAGTATTCTTTCTTCCCCTCCAGAGCCTCTTCAGGTCTCTTACACAAAGTATTCTTTCTGCTACGTTAGCCTCTCCAGGCTCTCAACCTTTTTCTTTCTCTCACTAGAAAGATATTGTGAGCTTTTGTTACAGTAGGGTTAGCTCTCTTAGTATCGCACTACAGAATTTCTCTTTTCTAAGTAAGCACTTGAAAGCTCAAAGATCACTGATTTCTCAAAAGTTGTAAGATTCGTAAGTATTGTAAAATCTTCAAGTACTACTAGTATTTATAGCCTAAGTCTCTAACTGCTTCTTGATCCTTGATAATCGTTTCTTGATTCTTGATAACCGTTATTTAGTTGAGTTCTGTAACTAACTCCAACTAAGTAACTATCCGACGTACTACCATATCTTCTTTATATCGTCTGTTTTTTTCACTTCGTCTGTGTTTTGAATTCATCTGTTTTTTGAACTTCGTTTGTGTTCTCAACTTCGTCTGTATTCTGAATTCGTCTGTTTTTTCAACTTCGTCTGTATTTTAAACTTTGTTTGTATTCTGACTTCATCTGTGTTTTGCACTTCGTCTGTGTTTTGACTTCGTCTGTATTTTAAACTTCGTCTCTGTTCTCAACTTCGTCTGTATTCTGACTTCGTCTATGTTTTGAACTTCGTCTATGTTTTGCAGTTCGTCTGTGTTTTGAACTTCATCTGTGTTCCCAACTTCGTCTGTATTCTGACTTCATCTGTGTTTTGTACTTCGTCTATGTTTTGACTTCGTTTGTATTTTGAACTTCGTCTGTATTCTGACTTCGTTTGTGTTTTGCACTTCATCTATGTTTTGAACTTTGTCTGTATTTTGAACTTCTACACACTTAACACACTTATCAAAACGTTCATTTATTTCTAACATTATCATTATTCGATTGTCATCAAAATTAATCATCGTGAAGTCCTCTTAACTAAACAATCTCCCCCTTTTTGATGGTAACAAATAATCATAATTTTAGAAAGATCAAAGTGAATGAAATTTTATTCAGATAATGAATAAAAAACAATGAATGAATAAGAAGACAACAAACAAAATACACGTATGCTATCTTCTACAAACAAAATACACATATGATATCTTCTACTTTTGTATCTTTTCTTCTGTTCTTTCTTCTGATTTGCTTCTTTCTTCTGCTTTTCTTCTTTCTTCTGTTTTTCTCCTTTATTTTATTTTCCTCCCCCTTTCTTCTTCTTTTCTCCCCCTTTCTGTTATTAATCAAAAAGTTTACCTTAAATGCTTCATGATTTCAGTAAACATGCATTGGATATCAGTTCTGATCAACTTGAGGTCTTCTTCTATTGAAACTCGTAGATCGGCCACTTCCTCATGTAGATCACCCACTGAGTCATGTAGATCATCAACCTTAGTATAAATTTCTTCAATCTCCTTCACTAAGGCTTCTTGACTCCACTACTGAGAGTGATTTACTTCTTCCATCCCAATAGCATTGATTTGTTGAGGTGCACTTGGTGGATAGAAGTTTCTAGCAACAATTGTTTCTAAAGGTAAAACATCTAGTTCAATGATTTTTAGAACAGGAGACTTGAAAAATTGTTTTCCTTTAAGGAGATCAAGGTCATCAAGTCTAGGTAGTTTCGGAATAGATTTTCCAAGGAGGTGAAGGACATCTTTAATTGAAGATATATAACTCAAAGGTCTAAAGTGCATGATTAGGTGCACAAAAGTCTCTAAGTTGACAATAATACCTTCAACCTTGATAGTTATATACTGTCCTTTAGTCACTCTTCCAACTACCTGAGAAGTCGCATAAGTGGTGAGGCATCTACAATTACTTCCTAATGCTTTTAAAATATAGTATGAAATATAGATTCGTCTTAATTGCACTGTATTGCATACCTCATCTATATTTCTCACAGCTTCTTGTATTTGTTCTTCTATAAGATCACCTGTTTTTCCTTCAAGGTACATCTTTTATTTCCCCTTATCTACATTGCATACAATGTTTGAAGCTCTAGGTTGTACATCTGGTATAATCTTGATCAATGTTCTACTCGTAACTGGGTAGATAGTGTATCGATCTTTATTCATCTTCAACGGATATGGTTCTAACTTTTCATCTCTCAGAATCCCATATAATCTTCTTTCTTCATGATTCAGAAGATGTATAGACCGATTATTGACCAATATAGGTTCAACTTGTACCTTGACTAACCTTTTCACAGGTTCTCTTATTATGATTGAGCTTCTGCTTCTAACAGGTACCATTTCTTCTATTACCTTAATTCTCAAATCCTCTTTTCTGATAGGACTATGAGATACCACTCTGTGTTCAACTTGTATTTCTTTTCGTTGACCACCAGTTGAAGTACTTTCTTTTTAACTTGTTTTCAACTTCTTATTTTCTTCTACTAATCTAGAAGGTGGTTGGGGTTGGGGTCGCTTCCTTTCAAACTCCAACTTCCTCTTAATTCCAGTCTTTTTTATTGACTTTGTCTGCTCTTGTTGCAAAATTGAGACTAAATATCTGGTAGCCTGTGGTGCTTTCTCTACCATCTCAGAATCTTCACCAAGAGTCAATCCTTTCCCTCTCTTCTGTTCATCTTATCGGAGAGTTAATAACCTTGGTGATCTTTTTGATTTTTTAACTTTCTCAAAATCAAGTGTCTCTGCCTTTCTTTTCAAAGACACTTGTTTTTTAGGTAGATGCACCTGGCTTTCTTCTCTTTGCAACATCGTCTCAGCTTTAGCTGTTACCTCAGATGGTTTCTTCTTTTCTTCTATAACCATTCTTCCTGAGGATTGAGGTTTCTTCTTTTCTCTAGGGGTAACATTTCCACTCACTCTTAGTCTGACAATACGCTCCCCCTCAATCCTTGCTTTCTCCATAGAGGTTGTATCCTCCTTTTCTTGAATATTCAATCCCATTCTACGAATAGTCCCCGCATTAATAATGCTTTTAATATTCTTCTTCGTCCTGTTTCCTCCGTCAAAAAGAATTCCAAAATCTCTAAAGATTCTTGTTAGCAACATGCTATATGGTAAGGCATTAGAATCCCTCTTTGTCTTCATCATGTACCTCAAAATCAGGTGTGGAAGATTTATTGCCTAATGATTAAGTAAATAGAATAGGCACTGTTCATCTATCGATGACACAACGTTCTTCGATCCTGTTCTTAGTAGAATACAATGAAAAAGTATAGAATGTAGAACCCTAGCCTTAGGAACAAGATTTGATGCCCTCTTGACCTTTGGGTCACTACTTCCATAGAGTTGTCAATTTACCTGTGCCTTCTCTGCACGGCTTTTAGTCATCCATCTAGTTTTATGAGACACCATTACTCCAACACATGGACATCCACTGATCTTCTCGATTAGCTCCATCGTCACAATAACTGACAATCTCCACCTTAAAACTATAGTATCTTCTACTACCTTCGTATTCTTCTAAACTCATAAACTTCATTCAGATAAACTGGTTCACTGACCTGAAAGAAGTTTTTCCATCCAACTGCATCAAATTTTAATTCAATATCCATCTGATTCTTCTTCAAGGAGTCGAAATCAACATGTCTTCCTTAAATCATAGCTTGCTCCATTGTGATCTTTAGATAGTAGAAACTTCTCAAAGTAATGAGATTAGTATCTAAAAATGAGAATGTAACCAAAAGGTCTCAAAATCAAGAGTAATGAACAGTTGTTTCTGAGAGTTCTGTAAAAATCAATTTAAGAGGATTTCAAGAGTATTCTAGAGTTGGTGATGTTCTGAACCATCTGAGAGGATTTCCCTTTATACTTCCTTCTCAAAAAAAATACCGTCTATAACTTGCACTTACTGTGCTCTTGAACCTTATGACTTTTTATCTTCCTTTTGCGAAAATCATCTGGGTCATGACGTGTCAGACGATTGGCCTCTCAACACTACCATATTCAAGTTTCATTTGATTTCCTTAAATCTTTCTTCATTCAAAGGCTTAGTAAAGATGTCTACCCATTGATGATTTGTCTTAACAAATTGTAGACTAACGATTCCCTTCTATACATAGTCTCGTAGATAATGATGTCTAACTTTGATATGCTTCACCCTTGAGTGTTGTATTGGATTCTTCGATAGGTTGATAACACTTGTATTGCCACAGAAGAATGGGATTTGTTCTTTTTTTATTGAATAATCCTCTAGCTGATACTTAATCCATAACGTCTGTGAACAACAGCTTGCAGCAGACATATATTCAGCTTTTGCAGTAGATAGTGCAATTGAGCCTTGCCTCTTAATAGACCATAAAACTAGATTATGGCCAAGAAAGTGACAGCCTCCACTTGTACTCTTCCTGTCAATCCTGTATCCAGCGTAATCAGCATCACAGTAGCCAATTAACCTGAAATCTTCACCTTTCTCATACATTAAGCAAAGATCAGTAGAACCTGATAGATATCTCCAAATTCTTTTAACAACAATATAACGAAATTCTCTAGGATCTACTTGAAATCTAGCACACAAACAGACACTAAATAAAATATCAAGTCTACTTGTTGTAAGATAAAGTAAAGAACCAATAATCTCTCTAAAAGGGGTTTGATCAACCGTCTTACCTGCTTCATCCTTAGACAAAGTGTTTGAAGGGTGTATAGGAGTTGACATACGTTTCGTTTTATCCATTCCATATTTAATCAACAGTTCTTTGATATACTTCTGTTGATGAATAAAAATCTTTTCTTCGGATTGCATAACTTGTAATCCAAGAAAGAATTTAATTCACCCATAATGCTCATTTCAAATTCACTTTTCATCAATTTTTCAAAACTAGAATATAGCTTTTTAGACGTTGCACCAAAAATAATATCATTAACATATATTTATACTATGATAAAATCATTCTCAATACATTTTCTAAACAAATTCTTGTCTACATGTCCTCTACTAAAACCATTTTCAATCAAAAAGAACTTAGACGATCATGCCAAGCACAAGGAGCTTATTTCAATCCATATCAAGCTTTATGAAGTTTATAGAAGTGATCTGGTTTCTTAGGATCTTCGAAACCAGCAGGTTGCTTAACATACACCTCTTCATCCATAAAACCATTCAAAAAAGCACTTTTCACATCCATTTGAAATAGCTTTATATCATGACAAACAGCATATGCAAGCAAATCCTAATAGCTTCTAATCTAGCTACAAGAGCATATGTTTCATTATAGTATATTCCTTCTTGTTGATTATAGCCTTGAGCTACTAACCTAGCTTTGTTACGACTTACTCTAACTGATTCATCAAGTTTATTATTAAAAACCCATCTGGTTCCTATTATAGACTTTTTGGAGGGACTGGGAACCAAAGACCATACTTTACATCTAATAAATTGGTTTAGCTCTTCTTGCATGGCTAAAATCCAAGCTTCATCCTGAAGAGCTTCATCAATTTTCTTAGACTCTATTTCAAAAATAAAAGCTACATTTGCTTCTCTTCTAAATTTAGACCTAGTTCTCACACCATCTGAAGTTTCTCTTATAATCAGATTTTCTGGGTGAGAAGACCTATATTTCCAGTCCTTTTTCAGACTTGAACTTTCAGGAACTTCTTCTACTTTATCTAGAGGAACGTCTAATGGTGACATGTCTTTATTATCAACCAAGGGTATTGCTAGAGTTTCATTATCAGCATCATTACTTCTATCTGGTTGAGAACTATCATCAAACTTGACATGAATAGACTCTTGAACAGATTTAAAAGCAAGATTATAAACCCTATAAGCTTTAGAAGATAATGAATATCCTAGAAAAATTAATTAATAGACCTTATAATCAAAACTTTCTAGATTTAGCTTTCTTTTGTATTCAATATAGTACACTTCCAACCAAATGGATGAAAGTAAGATATATTAGGCTTCCTTCCATTCCATAACTCATATAGAGTTTTATTCAACAATGGTCGCATAAGTATTCTATTTTGAATATAACAAGTTGTATTTACAGCTTCCACCTAAAAATACTTAGGAAGATTCATTTCACATAGCATGGTTCTTTCCATTTCCTGAATCGTCCTGTTCTTTCTTTCTACAACTCCATTTTGTTGTGGAGTTCTACGAGTAGAGAAATTATAGAAAATTCCATTCTCTTCACAGAATATTCTGAATTTTCATTTTCGAATTCACCACCATGATCACTTTTAATTGAAATATGTCTATCAATTTTGTCTTTCATTATTGAATATTGATTTAAATTAGTATGAAAAAGTGTAGTTAGAATAAAATTTGCTTTTATAAGTAATATTTTTATTAATCATTGAGATAGTTAAATTGAATGAATTTGGATACTATTTACACTCATAAATCTATCTTTTCGTGAGCTTTTGAGCTTAAATGCAAATTTTGAAAATTTCAAAACTCTTTGTGTTTCTTTCATGTGTGTTATCATGTGTAGTGTAATGATTTTAGAACTTGCTTTTGCCATGCATATTGAGACCACAATTGTGAAATTAGAAGCATTTAAATGATTAAGGCACATAGATTCAACAATTTGTTTGCGCCTAATTCTTTGACAATTACCTTACTTAAATTTATCTTTAAGAATAACGTTGAGCCTTAGCCTTTTTATTTTATTAAACCCAATTATTAACTTTCAACATAATTTTAAACCCAGTTATTAACTTTTATCATAATTTTCTTTGAAGCCTTTTTATTGTTTTGAACGCTGAAGGTTATTTACATTATTTTGTTTTTTGAAACTTGAAATTTTGAAAGGTCTAATATCTTTTTAATAATGGTACATGATGAATGCTCAAAAATATGTTTGATTAGAAAAAAAGCATAGGAAAGAAATTAAGAAAAATAAATAACACAATTGGTTTTATAATGAATAGACTTGTGTGTTATTTTCATCAAGTTTCTTGTAATGTTTGTTTTGTAAATTTCCTTCAAATTAACACTTTTTATTATCCCAATCATACCTTACCCAAGCCTTATTACAACCTTGTATACATCTCTTGATTTTTGTTTCTAGTTTATATATACGTGGTGGAACTATGATAATATTGCAAGCTTATAGTAAGAGTTCTACTATTCATTGATTTGAGAGTCTAATACTTTCCACCCTAAACATTTGGGTGCATTCAGTGAAATCTTAGAGAGAGTGTAAAGGTTTATGTTTTTTATTTCAATGAGGTTATTGATGTGATTACTATTAATATTGACTTAGGAAGTTAGTTTTAGGATAACTTGACTTCACTTGTATATTAATTTATTGAATATAGTATGATGATTTATAGTATGAATGGACATGTTAAAATTAATGAAGGGTAGATGTTTTAAGATTTATAATTTCGATTATGGTTTACTCAAGGACAAACAAAAGCTTAAGTGTGAGGAAATTTGATAAATGCATATTTGACTATATTTATACACCCATATTTGTTGTATTTTTCTTGATATTTTATAATTTTATTATATTTATACACCCTAAATTTACTGTAAAATATATAATCGGAGGCCAATAAAGGGGAGAACACTTTTAGAGCTTATTTCAGACATGAAGAATATTCAAAAGGGATGATATTGATCCAAAGAAGTGAATAACATGAAGAAATCATCAAAACATCTAATAACTACAATATCAAACCTCAAACTTACAAGAATATTTAATAAAAGAGAAAGGGAAATTTAGAATTATGAACTATTTGTTTTCTATTCATGATTTACATAATTATGAGTAACTAAACGCTTTTCAGTGTCTTAGTGTGATGAACTATAGTTTGTGCTATAATATGTTTTGATTAATTTATTTAATGCAATTATTTTGATTAATCTATTGTGATTCAATTGTGTGTTTTTGTATGTTTTAATAGATCCAGAAAATTAGTACATAATTCGATCTCATAACATAGAGATTGAGAAATCCTATCTGTGAATTGATGTACCATAATTGGAAGGAGTTGATTGCAAACCTAGAGATCGTCAACATAAATCATCTATATTATGATCAAACCTAATAGTAGAATTCACAAATCAATAAAGTAATCCTAGAAACTTTATCCTAAATAATTTTGGTTAAAAAACCTTTTGGATTAGTTGTAAATAGTCTTGAGAGAGTTATTAGCATAAGATAGGAATTTCAATGGCCAAATAGTCAATAAAACAATTTCATAATAAAAGGTTAATTATCTAATTGTTTTAGGGGGATTCATCACCTAGACAATAATTCTTGATATTATTTGTTTTCTAAGTAACTTCTTTTGTTCATTGTTGTTTCCTACTTTATTTTAATTGTTTAAGTATTATTTTTATTAAAAACCAAAATCCAATCTATAGGCTAGATAATGGGAGAAAGGTAATTACTAGTAATTATTGTCTTCTTAGGATCGACTCGTACTTGCCCATGCTATTTACAGCTACGTTATGCACCTATGGTTAATTCAACTATTGACATACTAAAATTAGTTAATCATTACCTACTCTAGATGTAAGAGAGGAATACTTCAAAACCCAAGGTTGTAATGGAATGGGCAAGTTTTAGGGCTTTATCACCACCAATAATAAAACTTTAGGTTTGGTAACAAAGACAAAAAGTTTCTAATAATAGCCAAACAATATGACTCAAAATTTTTTAAATTCTTAGCCAATAAGGCCTTTTGAATAATTCTTCAAAAGAATTCAATTGATTTATGGACTTAGACTTCAAAGATAGTAGAACATTAAAGATGTCTTTAAGATGATTATTATATAACGTAATCATCTGAAAAAATTAGGAAACCTAGGTTCAAAGGAAGGCATACCTTCTCTTTCCCTAAAAGTTTAAGGAAGTATATAAAAATTCACAATTAAATAAACCAACATATAAGTTATGTTATTATAAAGGGAGATTAGAAAGACATATCCATAAGTTTCGATAGAGGAATCTTAAGAAAATAACCTAGAGAAAAGAAATTACTAGAAGCTAACACTCTACAAAAGGGAAGGAAATCTAAACTAGATTTTTTATTAATAGGACATAAAATAAATTGGTTTAACAAAACCCAAATAAACTTGACATTTTCTTCTTTAGAGATGGAATTTCTAGAAGAAGCATAACTATTTCTTAACCCAATGTAAGAGTAACACTTAAAAGCACCAAGGTCTAAACTATGGGCTTATTTGACCAAGCAAACAAAATCTTCCCCAATTACAAGTGATCTAGTTAGAATGAAAAACATTTTTCAATGAGATTGAAGCATGACAAAAATAAAATATAAAAGAGTTATAAGAAGGACTCTAGAATTTCAAAATAGAAGATACAAGGTTAGGTTGATATTTTAAAGAACTCTGATAAATAATTATTAACTATAGGAGTCCTTGTCTCTTATAGGTTGAATGATACGAACCGTACAATCTATGCACCTATTTAGCCATTGATTTATGTTTTCTAGCCATAGTTTCAAAGATTTGGGAGATAGGGACAAACAAAATTTAAATGAAAGTTTGATTACTTCTCCTAAATAATAGAGATGAATTAGTAGGTGAAGGAATCTCAATAGTGAGAGACAAATCTTGTTTATGATTGAAATGGAGAAATCCTTCTATAGTGCTTAAAAAAGGACTTAAAATGCCCAATTATTGGTTAAAAGAGATTTAAAGTCTAAGAATTGCTTTACCTAATTCTTGAAGGTTGGAAAAGTTTCAGCCGGAATAGAGACCACTTCAAACTTTATAGCCAACATGAAGTAGTAAAGTTAAAGAAATCGAAGGAATTTTTCAAGAGAGTATAGGAATTAGAAATGTACATATATTGCATTTGGTTCAATATAGTCTGTTAAAGAAGAAAGAGATGTATGATTAGTGGAAGCCACACTTGTAGAGAAGTATAAAGGAATTCACAAACAGAAAATATTGAAGTTAAAATAGAGGATAGAGACTGTTTGAACTTTGAGATGGAAAATAAAGTAGCAATGAGTAGAATTTATAATGAAATTGGTGGAATCTTAAAGGAACAGTAATAGTTTGAATTTTAAACAAAAGATATATTCCATCTTCCGCAACGGATGGAAAGGTACAGATTTCAAATATGAATGATCTTGATGTGATCTTTAGGCCTAACTTTCCTTATTTGTAAAAAAATTTCAATGATTTAGGAAGATCCTCGCAATGATGTCAATATTCCTTTCTTTTAAGTTCCTTTTATTTCTTAATTTGGAATTCAAAACCCAATTTATAAAAGGCTAAGAGAATTTCTATGCTATATGTTTAGTTTTCTTAAACAAACAAATGCGAGGGGCAATTATTAATAGTCTAAAATAATTTATCCCATTCGACCCAAAAAATAATTTTTCCAATAAATAAAATTAGCCCATAAATGAAAGCATAATAAATGCTTGGCTAGAGAATTAACGAAATGAAAAACCAAGGAATTGAGGAGAAACATATTGGTTTTATAAAAGTCTAGAACTTGAACATTGAGAAAATGGTGGAAGACAATTAACTGGAACATGGCTAAGTAGGTTAGAAGTTGAGTAGTTATAGGAAGTTCAGAATGTGGAAATTAAGAAAATAATGGTAGGTAATTAGCTAGAATGTGCAAAGTGGATAGTTGAGCAAAAACTGTTTAAAGAAGAGAAGATTATAAATTCACTAGCACCATGAGGACAAAAACATTTACATAACACATAATTACAAACAATAATCATTACATACTACACATTCACTCACTAAACAATTAAAAAAACCTCCAGAGAGAACAATCAGCCTATTTTAAAAATATTTTTTTATTTTTTAGTTTTCTTTACATTATGAATTTATCTTTTTTATCTCAAATTCCCTTTTGTATTTACGATTTTCTTGTTGTTACAATTAAATATTTCTTCACTTCAGACCTTATTTTAACATATTTTAGCATTTTAGTAGCTCAAAACTCTATCTTCTAAGCTTTTCAAAACTTGAGCTTAGTATGTTGACTTCGAGCTGGTTCAATTTTGCTAATCCGAACTGACATAGTTACATACAGTTTATCCCTTAATCGAACATAATGAATATAAGTCCTACAATCCATTAAGAATATGAAATCATGTTAAAATTGTGTTTTTAGGTACTATATTGCAAACACAACCATATCTTAGGTCATGTAGCTCAATATCCTTACAAGAACATAGACATGGATTCTTTTATGTCTATTTATCAAGCCATACGACTGATGATTTTTGTTTGCCTAAGATAAGGCTTTAACTCATTTGTATATCAGGGAGTGTCCTTCTTCTAAAATCCTTTATCATAATAACAGATTTGTGTTTTAACCCGTGTCTTTACCTATACATTTTAGAAAAGAACATGCCTTAGCATATAATTGTGTTCACTTAAAGACTTCTAATAAATGACCATTTCCTTCCTACAGTACTCTAAGACACTTATACATATGACTCATACATAAAAATCTCCACCTTGGGGAATATACTATATATAGGTTTAGTTATAATGTCGTCTCATATTTTAAAAGTTTAATAAAGTTCAAACAATGCTTAAATTTATATATGGTAACTAGTTTTGTTAGTAAGTTAACTACAATTTTTGTTAGTATGTGTTTACTCCTTATATGATTTGCTTGATTCTTTTCCAAATTTATAGCACTTTGACTATCATAATATACTCGAATTCAACCTTGATCGATGCCCACCTCCTTAGATATTCCTATAAGGAATAATGCCCTTTTAGTAACCTTAAACAATATTGTGTACTTTGCTTTAGTTGTAGACAATGCAACCATAAAGTCAATAATTTTGAACAAAGGCCCTTTCGTAAGGGTAGAAACATACCTTATAGTCTACCTCCTATTATCCAAATTTCTAGTATAGTCTGAATACACATAACTAAAAGACTACCTTATTGATTGCTAAACATAAATCCAAGGTTTCTTTTACCTCTTAAGTACTTAAATATCCACTTGGTTGATTCTTAATGTTGTCTTCTTGAATACTTCATATATTTAATAATATTAGTAACAGTGTGAGCCAAATTTGGCCCATTACAAACTATTGTATCTATTAAATATTTAATATATGGTACTTTGGACATATCTTTGATCTTTGCATCTATTTGAGCACTAATTAGGGAAAGCTTGAAGTGATTTTCCAATAGAGTACTTACAATTTTTAACCTTGTTCATTTTCAATATGTTCAAAATCTTTTTAATGTAATAACATTAAGATAACCACTATTTTTAGAGCTCTTATTCCTCTAAATCTTCATTCCTAATAATTTCTCGATGGCACTTAAATCTTTTATCTCAAATTTATATCGCAACAAGGTTGTTAATTTGTTTGTATAATCCGTTCTCTTTACAATAATCCATATATCATCTATATAAAATAGAAAATTAAATAAATAAATGATCCATCATCAAGACTCTTGGTGTAATTAAAATAATCATACTCACATATTTTGTAGTTAATTTTAATCATAAATTCAAACTTTTTGTACTATTAATATGGAGACTACTTCAACCTATAAAGTGACTTCCTCAATTTTGTCCACTAGGTATAAATTTTCTCCTCCAACTTACTATGAAAAGAAGTTATCCTCACATCCTTCCACTTCAAATTGATATGTAAACTAGCTATTATCATCATCATTATACAACTAAGGAGAAATTTTCATCACAATCAACCCCTTATACTGTACATATCATTTTGTTACTAGTAAAGCCTTGAACATTTTCCCTTCTTCTTTTTTTTTTTTACTACTATTGGTTTCCTTTTGTATATCCAATTACATTATATAGACTTCTTCCCTTTAGGAAGTTGCACTAGCTCTCATATTCAATCATTACATAAAGATTCCATCTCCTCCACTATGGCTCTGATGCAACTATTACTAACTTTTAATAGCCTTTTAAAATTTAGTTGGATCTCCATAGCTAGTCAAGAGTGTGAAGCATGTTGAACCTTTTCAATGATATCTATTTGGAGACCTAATAATAGATCTCACTCTATCTTTTAATGTCACTCTTCTATCTTTCAAAACGAAACTTTTAGCCACTTTTATTTGTACTCTAGACTTATATAGTTCCATTTATATCACCTTAGTTGTACTTTCTACTAATCTTGGCACATCCTCTTCCTATATATAGGGTAGCCAAAGAAGATACAACTCTTCGAATTGGATTAAACTTAGATCTCTCATAAATGGAAACATGAACATAAGTGAGACAATAAAAATCTTCAATTAAGAGAAATTTCCTTACTTCATGTTCAAACTTCCTTTGCCACTTTCTCATCTTGTGAAGTTTGTGGTGATTTGTTGATAAGATAACATACTATACTTACTATTTCAAACTAAAAATATTTGAAGAGCCTTGCATTCAACCTCAAACGCCTCATATTTTTAGTTAAAATTTTATTTATCCTCTCTAAAATGCCATTATGTTATGATGTATTTCTAAATTGTGTAGTGCCATTGAATCTTATACTCCTTAGGTAATTTTTTAGATTTATAAATATGTATTTAGTATCAAATTCTAATCTTAGGTGCTTTTACAAATCAAAATTCATAACATCCTGATAGTACTATCAAATATATTAATCCTAACTATCATTCTCTAATGATTTTATATGCTTTGTCAACCCCTAAATGTGAATCTTGTTTGACATATATTATATAAACCAATCCTTATTTAGTTACAGGTAATGTGAGCATCCTTGTTCTAGAATCCAAGAGTCCTATAGTTGATTAGTTAAAACGTTAATCATATTTCCAATGTTGTACTTCGGGTCCCACTTTATTTTTAAGAGTCATCAAACTTCTTTACATCATCTGGCCCCTTTTTATTTGGATAATCTCTTTTGATTTGTTCATGTTGCTTGCACTTTTAGCACCAAATTGCTTTTTACCTTTGGATTTCAACCTAGAACCCCTCTTAGATGAGCCATCCTTATTTTGTTTCCTCCTACTATCGTATTTTCTCATCATATACAACCCTTCAACTTGAGAGCTTTCACTAAAGTTTTGTCTTTATTGGTTGTGAACAATAATGCATCGATTATATTTTTAACACTAAGTTTCTTCTTACAAAATATGAGTATGGTCAAGAAATATCTATATAAAGGATGTAAAGAACAAACCAAAATCATCACTTTATCCTTATTTGCAATAGTCATATTGAGCCTTAGTATGTCATTAACTATTTGGTTAAGCGTATTGATATGTTTTTCTATATCTATTCCTCTTGAATCCTCAGCTTGTATAGTCTCTACTTCAGAAATGATTTACTTTTTAAAGACTTTAACACATATCAACTATCTAACTTCTTATATATCCAAAGAGGATGCAATCCTCTTTAACATTGTACATGATCTTATTTACTAGACAAGGTTATTGGTTTCAACTATTCACACTTGTAACTATTCCCAATTGAGCTCATCCATATCTTTTGACTTATTCTCTTACAACTCTTTGAACATACCTTATTGTTCCAAGAAATATTTCATTCTTTATTGCTACAGTATGGCATTCCTATTTTTATTGAACTTTTCCACTTTAAACTTTACAAGCAGAAGTCATCTTCATCTTAACACTAGTTTGATATCCCTTGTTGAGAAAGAATATGCAACAAGCAAAGAATATTATGAGAAAATACAATAAGACTACTAGAATATTTTAATAAGCTTTGGACAATTTAATATGCCTACATCATCAAGAGCACTGTTTAACTTAATTTTAACTTGAAGATTACATATTTTTCACCCTTATAATGCAAAGTTTATAACAAACATAGTGATAGGTAAACTCTAACTAATAAATTTCTATAGAACTTTCTCCTTATCAAGTTCAACGTAATTTAAACATGATTATAGTAAGTCTTATAATCTTCCTAATTTTGAAATCTACCAATTTGTGTTTTCAAAAAACATACTCTATCTTAAACATGATCATGTCCTAGTTCGGGTAGCTCACCATCTTTATTCATAAATAAAATTGAGCTTTGAAACAATATGTCGTAAGCTATATAATTCACTATCTTTTCTTGTATATAGATAAAGGCTTTGGTGTGCTCGTGTGCCATATCAAGTCCTTTTCTGAAAAATCTTTCACTACACTAAAATGTCTAAATTTTAGTAGTTCATGTCTTCACCTCTATATTTTAGAAACGAACACACTCTAACACATATTCTTATACTTGTGTTCGCTATTTTTTTAAAATAATGTCTATTTAAAAAACCAGTTTAAGATTGTACACCCATAATCTGTTGTGTCTGTAGGACGGAGAACCAAGATTTCTAACAATTTTCACCGAATATAGCGCTGTCCACATGTTTGGATGAATGGAGAGATAATACATGAAAACAACCAGGCAAGAAGGAGAATTTTTCTTAATTTTTACATAATCAACTAATAGAAATAATGGTAGCGCATTATGAAAGAATGATGGCCAATTTAAGCCTAAGACTTTCCAATTTCTTGCTAGACTGATGGTTGAGAAGTTTCCTGGGTGTGGCATTGAGAAGAGGCATGTACAAAATAAACACAAGAGGTTGAAGGAGAAATATCAGACAGCCTATGACATGTTGAACTGTAGTGGGTTTGTGTGGAATGATAGCAAGCAATGCGTCGAGGCTGAAAGCGAGCAAGTGCTGGACGAATGGATGAGGGTAAGTTGTTTATACACGCATCATGATAATAGTTATTGTTTATCATGCTAACAATATGTTTCAATTTTTTCCAGAAACACCCTAACAAGGACTATACTCCTGGGAAGTCGTTTCCATTGTACCCTTGACTTGAGTTTGTATTTGGGAAAGACAGAGCGACAGGTGCAGCAGTTCAAGATGCGGGCGATGCTACTGCTCAGTTTGAGGCTGATGAAAATGAAGCTGATGCAGTAGTAGCTTCACCAGCTCATGCTTCCCCATTTACTGAACCAGGTCCAGCAGACACTCCCGCGGCAACTGCAACCATCCATGTAGCTGGTTCTGCCACTTCTTCTTCCAACACAGACGCGAACCAACAAAATAAAGGGAAAAGGAAGATGAGGGACTGTGAAGTGTTAGAAAGCCTTGCTGCCACACTTGTCCCTGCAGCTGAATGCAGTGTTAGGAGTGCACGGATCATTGCAGATGCTATTGGGGGTGGGGGGGGGACAGTAAATTCTCCAGCTAGGTGACGAGCGTGGGAGTTTGGGTTTCTCCACCGAAGACGTTGTTAGGACTACAATGATCTTCTCG
>JAOSBO010000209.1:31136376-31151721 GCA_027563915.1 Erythroxylum rotundifolium | reverse complement strand
GCTCTCAGTCTTTTCTCTCTCTTACTAGAAAGATAGTGTGAGCTTTTGTTACAGTAAGATTAGCTCTCTAATAATCGTACTACTGACTTTTTAAGTAAGCACTAGAAAGCTCAAGGATCAAAATTTTTTTTCTAATAGTTGTAGGATTCGTCCCTTTTTTTTTTAATATCTTCGACTATGACTAGTATTTATAGTCTCAGTCTCTAACTTCTTCTTGATTCTTGATAAATGCTTCTCGAATCTTAAGAACTGTTTCTTGATTCTTGAAAACTGCTATTTAGTCGAGTTCTGTAACTAACTTCAACTAAGTAATCGTCCGATGCATTGACATAACTTCTTATAAGTATCGTCTGTGTCTTACAATTCTTTTGTGCTTTGTGCTTCTTCTATGCTTTGTACTTCGACTGTGTTTTGCGCTTCTTTTGTCTTTTGTACTTCGTCTGTGTTTTGCACTTCGTCTTTGTTTTGCGCTTCTTCTTTTTTTGTACTTCGACTGCACACGTAACATACTTGTCAAAACATTTATTTGTTTCTAACATTATTATTATTAGTTTGTCATCAAAATTAAAACATCGTAAAGTCCTCCTGACTTAACATAGACTACCACACTTTAATATATAGATGTGCACCCACTTAATCCATAATGATCCCTTTTCACTCAAAATTCTTCAGAACCTTTTCAGCAATAAGCATTTTTTGCTTATTCTAATTGACTCTAACCCCAGTCCTCCTGTTGCTTTTGCTTGAAATATATGAGTCCTACTAACCTATACAATTCCTCTTTCTCCTTTCCCCTTACTATATAGGAAATGTTTCATCATTTTTTTCCATAATTTTGATTAGCACTTTGGAACGGAAATGAACCTAATCTTCTTTGTACCTTTTCTATAAGGGGTAGACATTCTCTAAAATATAGTCGCCTCGAAGAGATAGGGATTCCCAAATAAGTGATAGGAGGATCATGATTTCCGATTCTAGTGACAAGAGATATATCATTAGTTAGAAGTGCAGCACTCTTCGATAAGATAAAAAAAATATTTTTCTGAAAATTGATACTCAGTACTGATATTTCCTTAAATCTTGATAAGGTATTCATTAGTAAGTAACTGAGGGCATATCAGCCTTACTAAAAGGATTAGATCATATGTAAAACATAAACTGGTTAGTGAAAACAATTTACACTTGGTATGGAAATTAAAATTTGAGGTTGAAGAGATCTTGTATTTCAGCATAAAGGTAAGAACCTTCATGCAAACTAGAAATAGGTTAGGGGAAAGAGGATCCCTTTGCCTAAGTCCCATTTTGCCTTTAAACATCTCAATGGGACACTCATTAATCATAATCTGAAAGGAAACTATAGAAATACACTCTTTAATCCAATTGATAAAAGTCTGGGGAAGCTTATAACAATCTGCAGTAAAAAGATCCCAACTAACATTGTCAAAATCTTTCTAGAGATTCACTTTTAAAGTGTAGTTCTTAGGGGATTTTCCTCTTGTGTACCCTTTCAGAAGTTCCTGCAATATTAAGGTATTATCTCCAATATTCTGCTTGCTTAAGAATTCTCATTAGTTCTCACTGATGATGTAATGAAGCACATATTTCAATCTATTGGCAAAGATTTTAGCTATAATCTTGTAACTGAAGTTAGTCAATGAAATAGGCTTGAAATCGCTCCATCTAGAAGTGTTATGATTTTTTGGAATCAAACACAAGGAAGTCTTGTTGAGCTCTTTAAGGAGTACTCTATTTTTGAAGAATTCGTGCACTGCTTCTTTCATAATTTCCCTGTTGCATCCTAATTTTTTTAATAGAAGAACCCATTCAAACCATCTAGTCCAGGGGTTTTCAAACCCTTGATTTTAAACAACACTACCTCTATCTCTCGATCTGTGAGCTGTTTGATTAAGAGATCTACTTAATCTTCTGGAATTTTAACAGAAATGAATGTCTTGAGATCTGCACCAATTGTGCTAACATTTCCTTCCGGTCCTAAAAGCTTTTTGAAGTGTGTCAAGGTATTTTGAGCAATTTTAGTTTTCTCATACAAGATCTCCCCTAATTATGATTTATTCAAAGTTATCTTGTTCACATTCCTTGTTACCTTAATAGTATTAAGAATTACCTTGCGTATCTGTATCCATCCTTGATCAAATTTACTTTGGACCACTTTCTTAATAATAAGTAGTGGTTATCTACTTCTTGCAAGTGGAGCTTCAAGGCCTCCTCCTCCTTCTCAATAAACACAATTGTAGGATTGTTAGCTAGTGATTTCTGTATGAGTGAGAGTCGAAGTCTAGTAGTTTGTATCCCTTAGTCTATGCTTACACCCCTACTACCATTTATTCTCTTCAATTCCTACTTTATCACTTTAAGTTTTTGCAAACAAACAAATTGTTTAGTGCCAGTTACTTTTAACTCCAGAACTTTGATAATAGCTTTTTAGAATCCTTCCACTTTGGTCAGGAAGTTGTTAAACCTGAAAGGGTGTTCTAAATAAACCTTTTTAAAGAGGTTATCTACCTTGATTGGGGTATGGTCTGAAAACCCTAAATCCAAAAACACAATTTGAGTGTTCATAAAAGTTATTAACTACTCCACATTCATCAAGGCTCTATCCAACATCTTTCTAATCAACCAATTAAAACTCTGCTTTTTACTCTAAATAAATCTATGACATCATATTTAAGATATAAATTTCCTCATCTTTTGTTCAGTTAAGCAAATCTATATTATAGTTGAGTAAGTTACACTTCCCTTCAGCTTCAAATTGATAAATAATGGAATTAAAATCACCACTTATAATCTATAGGCCATTAGATGATCCTTTTAGTCTTCTCAATGAATTTCATATGTCCCTTCTTTCAAATGCAGTATTATGATCATAGACGAAGGTAACCAACACTAAAATGTGCTAAATTTTGAATGTCATTTTTATATGCATGAATTGCTCGCTTGCCTCCAAAACTTCCACCTTTCTAAGATCCTCATCATAAACTAGGATGATTCTCCTATAACCATGTATTGGTGATTAGATTTTATCTACCATTGGCTTCCAAAATAACCTAATTTTATTCAAATTTTTTAGTCTAATTTTTGTTTCTAAAAGATAAAATAATTTAGGCTTCTCATGCTAGACAAACTTCTTCAAGGCATTAAGCTTTGAAGGGTTATTTATTCCTTTAACATTCCAAACTAGAAAGGTCATGTAATATTGGTTTTACCTTTTCAGCGTTTCCTATTACTCCGAATGCACTTTCTAGTTTGAACTTGTTCAAATTTTTCCTCACGATTTTCTGCTCAAAACATTAATTTTGACTGTTGTGGCACTTTAGTGGTTGCCTGCTACTGAACTCTAGGAGGATTTCCTTTCTACAACTCTCCTTTATCCGTATTACAGATATCATGTTCTTCCACTCCCTCTTTATTGTGTAGAGTTGTCATATTCCCTTTTGCCATCCATATTAGCTGTTGATCCTCTACAATGTGTTTAGTTTGGTCCCCCTTAGCCTCATAAGTCATATTTTTTCTACTTGATTAACCAGTCCCTAATCCTTCGATATCCTTTTTTGCAATTGAAATTCATCAATTTCAGGTTTACCTTTTATTTTATTTTCATCTAACCCCATCAACTCTCCATAATCTCCCCTAATAAAAACTTTCGCTGTTGGTTTCCATGTTTTGCCTTGAACTTGTGTGTGTGGTTTCTAATGGTAAGTTACCATGAATTTATCCTCCTTGAGGGAATTCCCATTAGCCAACCTTAAAATGAGATATAATCTTTCATCTCTTTTAAAATGTCCATACTCACACATAATCTAGTATAGCCAACCCATTTCCTTAATGTTGTATTCTCATATATGCATATTGGTTTTCCCAAGTAGCTTGCCAGCAAGCTTAGGCCTTTGATGGTTCAATATTCAAGGGGAATATTATGGATGTTCACTTATAATGGAATGGTCTTTACTCTAATATTTCTAATTCCATACAGGGTTGCCAATTTTTGAAGAATAATGGAAGCTATGAGATGTTCCATAGTCCCTCTTCTATCACTTTTAGAGCCTCTGATTTTGTGCTAAAGGTAATAATAATGTTGTCATTTTAGTTAACATTACCTTTTATATGCCTCTTCCTTTTCAGTTTCTTTCAACCTATGCTTGGATTACAGGAAAAGGCAGGCCTTTGTTTATGAAGAAGTCTATGATCGCTACTTCCCATGTTTTTGTACCCTCTTGTAGGATGTCAAAACTTAGGGCCACCATCACCTTTCCATCTATTTCAAACAGGAGACTGTAGCAATGAGAAGATTCAAAGCTCTCCCCTACCACATGTTTCTAGGTTTTTCTCTTTTCTGCAAAGTTCTCAACCACATTAGCTATTGTGACTAGCTTAGGAGGGTTTGAGGGAGAATTTGAGGGAGGTACTTGCTTCCATATTTAAGGAGCAAGGAAAGAGGGGTCTGGGATTATAGGGGGCATAATAGAGGAGGAGGATGAAAGGGATTGGAAGTTAGAAAGGTTTGGATTTAGGTTAGCTTGTGGCAGATTAGGGGGAGATTAAAAGGAGGAGGATGGTGAAATGCACAAGGGTAAAGGGGGAAATTTAGAAATATTAGGAGGTTTAAGTTTAGTCATGACAACTAGTTTATGTATGGTAGAAGCAGAGCAGATGCTGGAGCTGGAAAAGTTGGTTTAGAAACGGTAAATCGAAGAGGGCAGGAAAAGGGTTAGTGTAAGAAAAGACAACACTGCCTTTGGACAACAGGAGTAGGAAGGAGGATGTAGGAAAGAGGATGGCAGATTTGCTAACATACAAGGGTAAAAAGAAGGGAAGATAGATTCAGCCAGAGGACCAAGCTGGGGGAAAAGGAAGGTAAAATCTCATATGCTCCTTGAGCTCTACATCCTGACCATAACAAGGGGTGTTTCTTTTATTTTTTGACTAGGAATCCAACTTGAAATGTCACACCTTAGTGAAACAATTTTGTTTCTCAATAACAGCTTGATCTCCTTTATCCTCATCATTTTCTTTCATCTTGTTAGCTATGGTTTGAGCAAAATACTTTTTCACAAAACTAAACTAATCGTCACCCTAGTAACGATGCCAAAAACTTGATCGATTATTTACATGTGCTAAGTTTTACTATTTGTAACCTCAATAATAAGGAAAGCGCACAGATCATTTGTGTAATACCTAAGGTATCGATCCCATGAGGAGGTTTAATCTAGACTTAAAATCTAAAGTTGAACACAATGCACAATAATTCGAAATATAATTAACTAAGGCAAAAAAGTAATTAATCAAACAATCAAATTTAGGAATTAAAATTTAGAAATATAAACAAGATAGCAAATTGCACAACCTAATCAAGAATCAACCTAGGAACTACCAATTGAGAGAAAGGGGAGTTTAATCTGACTTTAATGAAAATTTAATTGATTATGAAATTATCGAATTACCAGGTCTAGACAGTCCTAAGGTGGATTACTCCCTTGCGAGTTATTGAATGGATTTGGTCTTATACATACACGAGGAAGGTAATCAAAAAAGAAAGAAGATGAGTTCTTCTTTCTTTTATCACTTAGGAGTCGCGCGAGATGAAAGTCTCATGCACAGTTTTGAATGAGAGAAAGAAGTGACGAATCCTCTTTTCGACTCTGACTCTCCCAATCCAGTCGTTGCTTTTCTTTCTGCTACTTTGAAAGTAGCTACTTCAGCTTTAGCCACTCAAATTTTTTAAGTTCCTTTTTATTTCTCATTAAATGAATGGCATCTTCTTCTAGAAATCCTAGCTATTCTGAGCATGATAGTGGGGAATCTCATTGCTATTACTCAAAGAAGCATGAAATGTATGCTTGCATATTCGTCCATAGGTCAAATCGAATATGTAATTATTGGAATAATTGTTGGAGACTCAAATGGTGGATATGCAAGTATGATAACTTATATGCTTTTCTATATCTCCAATAATCTAGGAACTTTTGCTTGCATTGTATTATTTGGTCTACGTATTATAGTATTATTATATTTACATATATATTCTATAATATATATATATTATTTCTATTTTTATTTTTTAATCATTTCATTCGCGAGGAGCTGGATGAGAAGAAACTCTTATTTTTGGTTCTATTTTATTTCCTTTTTCATATAAATATCCAAAAAAGTAGGTTCTGGTTGTCTGTTGTCATTTAAGATAGGAATTGAGTACATATGTATATAGGGTTAGCTATACCCTAATTTAAATTATGGAATTATAATATCTCGATTCACAATTTGTCCAAAACCTAAAATAGTTTTGAAATTGTCTAATAACCTACTAAAAATCCTTGCACGATCTCTCGCTAAACAAATTTAACGATTTGATTCAATTTTTAGTCTATTAAATTACCTATCTCTAGTTAGCCCAATTTAATGATATTCACTCGGTTCACCCTCTCAGTTTGTTACCGAATTATTAAGAACAGAAATTGAATCACAAATAACTCAATAAAAATGCAATAAACCAAATTTCATTAATATCAATGACAAAATCCCTAAGGTGAGTTTAGACAAAAATCAACATTCAACAAAACCTATTCTTGACAATTATCTCAATTTTATACACCAATAAGACCAAAATAAATTGGAAAATAGGGTTGGAACAGATTGATGGAGGCAATGACGACAAGAAACCTCCTAGTCCCAGAAGTACTTCATGTTAAGCTTCTTCTCCGTGTCTCTCTTCCTTCGTCTCCTTCCTCAAATCTCTCAATTCGCTCTCTAGGGTCTCGAAATTTGGCTGTGCAAAAAGCTCCCCTCTCTGTATTCTTCATGTCCTTTTTAGACCTTCTCATCCCTAGACTTTATTCGGGGTCGAAACAGTCTAAAAAGTCCCTCGAAACTTAACGTTTGCAGCTGTTTCCGTGTCTGCTCGACGCAGGCCATGATCGTGGTAGGCACCCTCTCTGTCACGATCATGGCCTGGGGTATCCTAGCTCACATCTTTCTCTAATAATTGTGGCCTATTGTGCCACGATTATGGGCCGTGGTTTCAGCCCGAAAGTCTCCAAAACTTCTCCATTCTTTACAATTGGCCCTGAAACACTAACAAACAAATCAAGGTATCTAAAAAACATAACATTTAAGCACACAAACTTACACTAACCCATAAAAACACTTAAACCCATAGATTAACTCAATTCTAACCTAAGCATTCATTAAACACTCACATTAACACTTAATACATAACAAATTAAACACTAAAACATGATGCAAATCACAATTATCAACATCCCCACACTTAAACATTTACTTGTCCTCAAGCAAACAAAACAACAAACACATAACAAGCACACAGCACGCAATGCAATAATGAGAGAATGGCTTTAACTTCGTGAAACAAATTTAATCTTAAATACAATCATTCAAGTTATATCAAATCATTAACATGCAAAATCTATGTCTAGGGGTTTTGAACTAAACATACAAGTTAATCAAGATCCAAGTATTAATTTATGTTCCCTTTTCAATTGCACACACACATTAATAAATCTTTGGTCCTTTAGGCTCTGTAACTGTTCTTAAGTATAATTTCATGAAAAGTCAAGCTTATTACAAGTCCAATAGGTTTATTAAGAAAACACACTTTTTTTTATCATAGACTTAGTCTTTTTACGCAGAGGCAAGCATTGGCAATGAATGTCGATCCGGTCAAGTTTATTAAACAACTTGGTTGAAATGTCATTACAGCTTTTTAACGTGGAGCCACACATTTGTGATGAGTTTCGATCCGATTACTTGGCTATCATTATGTTTTCAATTGGCTACTAGCTTTATTCATAAAGGTCAACGAAATAGTGATTTATTAATCAAAACATACTTCTTTTTACCTACCTTGTTGTTTTAGCTATTCATTTCCATGAAAAATACTAGTTAAGCTACTTAAGTTGAAAAGACCTCAAATTATGAAGGAATGTGACAATCTAAAGGTGTTAAACTTATACTAAATCCTAATTACGCTATATATTTATCCAAAAGAACCCTAATTCACTAATTTAGTGAGTTAACGATTATTCACAACCTAATAGACTATGTTCAAAATTAAATAAATTTCAATTTATATAAGTCATTGACAGATTCAAACAATTTACATAATGCAACCTAACACTCTCATACCATATGCAAAATCACATAAAAACAAAACACATACTCCCTCCCCAAACTTGAATGACACATTGTACTTAATGTAAGAAAGGAACAAACAAATACATAAAAGACAAGAAGAAATATAAAATTACATAAACGAAAAATACATGAAAATAAAAATAGAAACAAAAATAGAACCGAAGGCTAATTTGAAAAAGAAAAATTGGGTTAGACAAAAATCTTATGGAGATTAAGCTGGAGATGGTGTCAGAGGCTACAATTGAATGTCCTGAGACTCAAAATACTGATGGATCCGTTGGATATTCTAGCTCTGGAGTTGTTGTTTTCACGCCATTTCCCTCATGGTTTTGGTGTTCTCTACAATCGTCTTGCTGGTGTCAGAGATGGCATCCAGAACTTTCTTCCATCGTTGTTCGTTCTCTTCTTCTTCCAAGAATTCTTCACTAGTAGACACTTCTTCTGCTTGCCAATGCGGTACTAAAATTGAGCTCACCTAATTAGCCATAATCTTCACATGTGTCTTCTCACAGATATCCCTCAATTCCATGTTATGGGAATGAAGGATTTCATCCTGCCATAAGTGGTGATGGTTTAGAAAGTCAAGTAAGTGGATAGTTAATCCACTCCAGTCCACGCCATAGTATTCAGCTATGGCAGAAACTACGTACCTCATACCAAGATTGTTGCTCCTCTTATGCAGAGTTGCAACAATGGCATTCAACACATATGTGGATGTACACATTGGAATATTGTGGTCCATGCACCATAACATAAAGATTTCCCTTATGGAATTGTTGTTGGTTTCTGTTTTGTCAAAAACTAGTTGACATATGAATTTGTTCAGCAACAAGTGTTCATGGAACCTTTTTATATTGTTATGAGCATTCTTGGCATGAAATCACTAAATTCCAGTGAGTTCATTCCAATTTTGTGAAGGATGAAAATCCTCATACTGGTCGATGATGGACGATTCAGGAAATCTACAAATATCGCACGTGATTTCTACATTCAGCTCATAAGCTTTGCCTCTTAACCTAAACCATAACTCCTTGGGTTCCTAGGGTTATAGATCAGTGAAGTAAAGAATTCCAATGTAAGTTCCTGATAGACAGGAAATTGGAATTGTATAAATTGATCCCACTGGATTCTCTCAGGTAAATTTTCTATTCTCTCGCGTAGCTCTAGCCTATCAAGTGTTTCAAAATCAAAGTATCTAGGAACTATTATTTGTCTAGAACTTAGAGATAAAAAATGAATACCTTCCTCCTCAGCGTAGATCAGGAAGGGTGCTCTAAAGTCCACTGCTTAGTTTTTTCTCCCACATCCCACAACTTGATTTCGTTCGGCTTGCTCCCATCGAACTGATTGCTTAATTCGCGGCATAATTTTTAGGAATTGAGTAGAATTCAGAAGAAACTTGGAAGTTTGAAATTTTGAGAGAGATGTGAGAGCATTTGTAGGCTTGAAGTTTAGAGAGATAAAGTGAAAATAAAAGTGGAAGTAAAAGTGAAGATAGAGCTGAATACATAGGTGGTTAAAAAGGTTTAAATGGTAAAAATTGTTTAAAATTGCGTGCTTCCCCCTTTTTTGCATAGTTTTGCATAGTTGCAGGCCACGATCGTGGCCTACGTACAACTCTCCACCAACATTATTTTTCCTTCTTTTGTTCTTTTGACTATCTTTCCAAGTTCACTTCTTAATTCTTTGCGCCCTTTTTTCACCTCACTTTTCATGCTTGATCAATCATCTATGTTATTTCGAAATCCTCTTGCTTCTCAATTTTATTCGAAAACAAAATAAACCTAACTACGGAATTCAAACGTTCTAAAAAAATCAAAAAAAGTAATTTCCATGGGTTGCCTCCCATGCAATGCTTCTTTTAATGTCGGTAGCTCGACGCTCTTCTTTCATTAGAAACTTAGCTGTGATCAATTATGAGCTACTTACTCCCACCCTTTTTGTTTAATATCAGTTTGGTAGCCTATAAGTAGGCTACAAATTGCATAATAAACAAAATGACGATGTTGATAACACTATCAAAACCAATTAGGCTCAGTAATCTCGTTCTTTCAAGTAAATTGTCAACAAAAAAGGGAATAACAAAACTCCCTGAATCTTCCATTGAATTCAACAGTTGGTCCTATACAAATTAAAGGTGATGCTTTCTTTCTTCCTTAATCACCTTTGTCTCCTCTCGTTAGCCCAATTTGATGATATTCACTCAATTCATCCTCTCAATTTGTTACCAAATTATTAAAAAAATAAATTGAATTACAAATAACTCAATAAAAATGCAATAAACTAAATATCATTAATATCAAAGACAAAACCTGAACGTGGGTTTAGATAAAAATCAACATTCAACAAAACATATTCTCAACAACTATCTCAATTTTATACATCAACAAAACTGAAATAAATTGGAAAATACAATTGGAATAGATTGATGGAGGCAGTGATGGCGAGAAACTTCCTATTCCGGGAAGTGCTTTGCGTCAAGCTTCCTCTCTATGTCTCTCTTCCTTCGTCTCCTTCCTCAAATCTCTCGATTCACTCTCTAGGGTTTTGGAAGCTCCCCTCTTTGTATTCTTCATGTCTTTTTTATATCTTCACATCCTTAGGGTTTATTCTGGGTCAAAACAGTCCAAAGAGTCCCCTGAAATTTGACGTTTTCAATTATTTTCGTGTCTACCAGACATAGGCCATGATCTACCCCTCTATATCACGATCATGGTTTTAGTGTCACAATCGTGGGCTGGTTCTCTGTTACGATCATAGCATTTTTTTCTTTACTCACATCTTTCTATCACAATCATGACCTATTGTGCCTCAATTGTGAGCCATGGTTTCGGCCCAAAAGTCTCCGAAACTTCTTTGTTCTTCACTGTTAGCCCTGAAATACTAACAAACACATCAAGGTATCTCAAAAACATAATATTTAAGCATAAAGACTTATACTAACCCATAAAAATACTTAAACACATAAATTAACACAATTCTAACCTAAACACTCACATTAACACTTAATATATAACAAATTAAACCTTAAAACCTAATGTACTTCACAATTATCAATAAATCTTATCATAATTTTTACTCTTTAATTTTAAATCTTTTTTATTTAAATTATGGTATTTTCTGATTGTAATTTTCAAGGATTTTTAGATTTACTTTTACACGTGGAGAGATCTTATAGTACATATTTATTTCTTTCTTAAATGTTCAACTTAATGCAGTAAACGAATCTTTCCCGCTTTTTTCCAGACTGTCATTTGATTCGCTCTCAATTTGGAACCAAATCCTCTGTACTCTTTTCCCAATTCCAACCCTGTGCCAAGCATTATCAACCACAAGCATTGCAATGCTTGTGGTTGCAAACTGTCAGAATAGTTTCAAGTTTCCGTTTAAATATGAGGGATCCAAATCTCTGTACACTTTTCCCAATTCTGATTCTGTGTTTGTAGTTGATAATGCTTGGCATAGGATTGGAATTGGGAAAAGGGTACAGAGGATTTGGATCCCTCATATTTAAATGGAAGCTTGAAACTATTCTGACAGTTTGCACTCTAAAAGAAGCACGTGTCATTTTAGTTGTACTCTATCTAACATCTACAATCGACATTGAACATATACGACTATGCTTAGCAAATTCAAACCAGTAAGGATATTAACCATAGAGAATGTGTCATTTTTATAATGTTTTAAAAACTGAATCGATCCAATTAATTTTACAGCTAAATTAGCTAATGTTTTGGTTTTTTATTTTTTTGTTTGATTTAGTTTAATATCTTTTATTGTTAAAAATTAATTAATTTATTAATTAATCAGGTAATTTTT
This sequence comes from Erythroxylum rotundifolium, assembly GCA_027563915.1. NCBI lineage: Eukaryota > Viridiplantae > Streptophyta > Magnoliopsida > Malpighiales > Erythroxylaceae > Erythroxylum > Erythroxylum rotundifolium. Next base: position 31,139,736 of record JAOSBO010000209.1, on the reverse strand, counting down.
ATAAACTAAAATATAAAAACTTAAATAAACTAATTAATTTTTATTTAATAGTCTTTTATCTCTAACTAATTTTATATCGATCTAATACTGACTGAACATTTTAAACTTTAAAAATCTTGTTTTATCAATTTAATTTCTAAGTTAACTTTAAAAACATTGATTTTTTCACAATGGAAAAATTGAATATGGTCAGACGACGAGACGAGTCCTTTAAGTCACCACAAGGTTCATCGATCATGCTTAGTAGATGATTTCTTTGTTTTCTGTGTTAATCAATACATGACTAGTTAAAGCAGCTTAGCAACAAATTTAAGTTCCTTAATATATCCCGGATATCATAGGAATCAAGCTAAAGAATAACGAGACTCCGACCCGATGGCACCGGCATGCTTAAGGTTCCGGTAATAAAAAGAAGCAAACTATGCTCCCGATCATATTCAGAGGAAGTGGCATCTCAGAAAACTGTCTCTTCAAGCCAATACTTGATCTATTTCATGAGGGGATCAATTATTTGTTAAAAAAGATTACATCTGAAATTGCTGATGAGACTGCTAAGAAAAGAGTGTAATCAACTGCTAAGAAAATAAGTCTGAATGAAATAATGTCAATTAAGAAGTTTGTCTACGAAATAATGTCAACAAAAAAGGGAATATATCAGCATGTTACTTGATTTGTCTACGAAACAGGAGAGTGAAATAATTTGTAATTATGAAATGTTCTGGTGGTTGGGTCAAAAAGCAATAAAGAATGCCAGACTCATGAAATTGCAATCGATTCAAAGAATGACATCAGCTTAGCATTTGCCTTTGCAATTATTCAAGCCACTTTACCAGAAAAAGAGTAAAATCTTGTATACTCCTTTCAGAACCAATTCCGTCTGCCAAGGAAGCAATAATGACATTGCTTTATCCATATATGAATATTAAACGCGTTAAAGTAAAATTTATTCATATAAAAACATAATAAGACATAACTGGATGTGGGAATTTTCCAGCTCAAGATAGGATCTTCTTCACAATGGGCCGAGCTTTGCACATTGCTTTCAAAGGGATAACCTTTGGCATGGTGGATCCGCTTCCTCCTCTCATGTCAATATCGTCACCAGGGACCTTTTTCCAATCAAAGCATTGAATCAATGAACCTAAAGCCAAGCCTAAAACACGATAACCTAGGTTCATTCCTGGACAAGACCTTCTTCCCATTCCAAAAGGAATGAAATTTTTTATCGCTCCATCTCCAATTCCTTCGAACCTTTCGGGCTTAAAAGTGTTCGGATCTTCCCAGACACTGGGATCTCTGTGTAAAGCCCATGCATTAGCCAATACAACCGTGCCTCGTGGGATGTTATAGCCAGCTACGGTGCAATCTTCTGATGCCATGTGTGGATCCATAACAGGAGTTGATGGAAACATTCGTAGTGCTTCTAAAATGATGTTTTGAAGATAAGGTAACTTAGAAAGATCTTTTTCTTCTATTATGCAATCTTGACCGATAATATTATCTATTTCTTCTCTGGATTTAGTCAGTATTTTGGAATCCTTGAGCACCGAAGCCATTGCCCATTCTAACGTTACGTATATTGCTTCAGTCCCCGCAAATATCATACTCTAAAGAAAGGAAGACAATAAAGTGTGAAGAAGTGCTAATTGTGCTTAATACTGGGGTAATAATCAAGTTTAGATCTAATTAATAAATCTGATCATATAATTGCATGACATATCACCACATATTTATTTTCTTACTGATACTTTGATTTGACTACTTCCATCTAGTCACTCATGAAAACTAAACTCTTTAGTCCCATAACATTATTATTCATAACGTTAATGTGCTTACCATCACTGCAAATGCTATGATTGATTTTAGGACCATGATAAACAGTGATCACTATTCGATGTTCTATGTATAGTGCGCTTACCGATATGAATCCTTTGATAATTTCGTCAGTAATATTCTGGGAATCTGACTTTTGCAACAGAAGTAAATTGTTAACAAGAGTTTCCAAACTCCCAGGATGCAACTTGTCTCTGCACTCTTCAACTAAAATTTGCATGAAATTATCCATTCTTTGGTAAACATTCCTCAGCTTCTTCTCAAAACTGCCGCCATCAATCCACCTCCAGATGGGAAAGAAATCTCTTGGATTCGAAGTATCGTAAAAGGAGGGTAGTTCCATCATTAACTTCTGAAACTCCCTTGTCTCTTCCTCCTTAGCATCGTCACCAAAATACCTCTTACCAGCCGTCATTCTCATCAAAATGTTGAAAGACAGATCACGAAATACTGATTTCAACTCTACTTTAGCGAAGTCATGCATCGATTCACGTGATAGCTTGGTTACAATTTGCTTGACTTCGTCTTTTCTAATGCTTTCGAGTAAGTTCAGCCGACTATTTGATAGGAACTCCGACGCACTAATACGTCGGAGGTTGCGCCAATGCTCGCCATATGGTGCATGGTCTATGGCGGTGTAATTGTAACCTAAGTACTTGCCCACGAGCAAGTTTGAGCGATTGGCAAGAACAATATCATTTTTGGTGAAGCATTCTTCAACGGTGGACGTCGACGATACAACAACTACCGTTCGTGACCCAAATCGGAGGGAGAAGATTGGTCCATATTTTTTGGCTAGATTGTAGTAAGTGAGATACATAGGTGGCTCTTGGAGATGGAGATGACCAATGATTGGAAGCCCAGGTGGGCTCGGAGGCAGATTTTTCCTTATCGTCCTTGCTCGGTGGAATCTTTGTGCGAGAAACAGGAACATAAAAGAAATTGCTAGTAAAATGGTTGTGTCCATCATTTCGCTTTCTTTAGGAATCTTGCACATTGCAGTCGCAGAGGCTAAGGGGGTGTACGTATATATACACTACAACAAACATGAGAAATGATTGTTAGGATTTGCAGTATGCTTATGCTATCTTTTCAAAAAAGATCGGAGATATTTGTTGCTTGAACTTCTTTTGCAGAAAAGAAGAGTTGTAGGAAAGTAAAGAAGATAAAAGATTTTTATTTGGTTCTTAAAGTTATCTATATCTAAGAGTTAATCTCACTGTAAGGTTTACTGGTTTCACGAAGAGAAAAATACAAAAGATATGATGTTTTATATGTAACCCGTAGAGCAGACTTCACTAAGCACCCAGGATCATCTGTGAATGGATTAGAAATGGAGAAAATTAAAAATACCTGTTTTGGGTTCTATCTGACTTTAAGTGCCTTTTTTTCTCTTATGTGTGCTCTTCAGCTCTTAGTTCCTTTGTGAGAATTGTTCACCGCCTCGAATTCTAGGCCTTTCTGTGGTTTTCACTATACACGGGCGCTCTGAATGGGTCGGAGCTCTCAATATGCTCGTGAATTACA
>JAOSBO010000209.1:31121069-31136276 GCA_027563915.1 Erythroxylum rotundifolium | reverse complement strand
CCGCTGCTGATTCTATATGTTTCGATTATTGTTTCGTCTTTCGTTCGCTTTGTCTTTCGAACCTTTGATTCGCTTCCACTTCGCTTTCGAATTGCTTTCGATTCGTCTCTCTTATGGAAATTTCGTTGTGTTTTCTGGTTGGAGTCCGGTTTCCGGATCGGGTCCCAACACCCTAACTTCAATTCAAAGGTATTGTTGTCTCCCAAATTCAGAAATTTGATGCAATGAGGCTGCTAAGCATTCGTAAAAAATTTACGAAGAGTGTGATTTACAGTATCTTTTATTTCTTCTGCACTTATTGTCTCTGTTTTGTCTGCTTCCATAACTTCTTGGTTGTCTTCTCTATCTCTGAATTATATAGCAATTTCCTTGTCTACTCGTGTAACATACATATATCGTCAAACTAGTATTGATCATCGATACAAAATTAAGTTCATTAACAAATACTGATTGAATGGTTTTCTCTTTTAGGATTAAATGAATGGAAACACATATTCAAATCACTCCCATTAACTAATAACTTAGATACGATCTTAAGTTTCATTAATTAATAGCTTTAAGAACTAAGAGAATCAGTGAGCAAGGCAATACATAAATGACATGTATTTAGTCTAGATAAATATCTTTCTTAGAATTTCCAATCCTTAACGTGAAAGATGGTAATCATATTTGCCACTTTGGATTAGCAAAACTAAATGTCAAATCCTACTAAGGTGGCTATAAATTAAATCAATCGATTCCTAGTTGTACACCCTAGAGATCAATCAATTCAATCATGAAAAGTAATATGAAAGACACTTAATATCAGTCAATGAAATAAACTTTATTCAAAAAATCTCACACATACTAGATGATAATGTTGGTTTCCCTCAACTAAGAAGAAGGATTTACCTACTCATAACAGTGATGAAACTTGACAGAAAATAACAAAACATCTGGTCTCCATCTCTGCCCCCTTTTCAGAAACGAAAAGCTCCTAAAAAACCAAGCAAAAACGTGAAAGATAAGATGTCTAGAAAGGTTTTTATCCTCCCTTCCTAAAGTTATTTTATCAGATACACCTCCCTATAAAATTAGGTAGCAGATCCCCATATAAGGAAAACAACTTGATTCCTAAAATAATTAGAATCCTAAGTCTATCAAATCTATTTTCGAATCAAATTTTGCTGATAAACTTTTCCTTTGCACTTACCCACAATTAGTCAAAAACTTTTTTGCCAGTTGGAAATTCGAATTGCCTTTATTTTGCTTGCATCTTTTTTATTCAAATTCATATCCCATGTGTTAAAAATCACTTGATAAAAATTAAGAAACAAGTCCATTAATTTTAAATAAAACACATCAAAGAGATTTATATCCAAAGTTAGCCTAAAAATAATAATTTATCATTGAGTATACAACTTGTTTCTCCAAGCCCCCACCGACTGACTATTCTCCTGATTTTTTTCCTCATTTCTATTTTTCTCATTAGGCTTTTCAATTATAGTCCCCATAAGCGTAGCATGAGAGAGAGTTAGAAAGTCATCTTTGGGAATAGAAGATTTGCTTAACTCCACAATGCCTTAGGCAGCCTGGTGGAGGCCCTCCAACAAGGCACTGGCCTCAACCATTTTGAAGCAAAAAAGGAAAGGACCATCAAACCAAACTTGGGAAACAAAATAGCTAGGGATACATAAAAGGAAAAAGGGTAGAGAAGTAATTTGAGTAGAGAGCAGTCATAGCAAAAGTCAGAAATATAATGGAAGAGAGAGAGTGATTTAAAATATCTACTTTTATAGTTTGAGAAGTACTCTACTTTTGGAACATAATGATAAGATGCACTAGTGCCAATCAGTCATTCAAAATCAAAATTACTGATATAGAAGCATTCACTAGTTGCACAAACTAAGGACACCTTATAATCCATGCTTGAAATTGTTGCTATTGTATTTATATCATCAACATCATTTTGATGATCTTGCCTTTTTTCTATCCCTCTTCCATTTATATTAGAACCTCATAATGTGCCTTAGCTTATCGTAATAGTGGCATGTCTTCACATCTTTGTCACTTATAGACTTTAAACGTTTCTTAGACTTACCATGACCTTTGGAGCTCCTACTTTTGTTCCCTCACCTAATTTCTATCATAAAGGCCTACACGTTGTCAACTACAGTCTCTTTTCTTTTAATTTCTTAAAGCATACCTTCAGGAGTTGAGTTACTAATTGTCACCACTAGCATCTCCCAACTATTCGATAATGAACTTAATAGGAACAAAACTTTGAAGCTCATCATCAAGAATGATCTTCGTTGTAATAACCTTGTTTATTATATCTTAGAAATTACTTAGATTCTTTGACACTAATTTCTCAACTTTTAACTTCAAGTTTATAAGCCTATTAATCAAAGAAGCTTTTTTATGAGCAGAACAGACCTTTAACTTCTTCCATAGCTCAAAAGGACATGGATCGTAAGACGCATGGTTGAATATGTTGTTATCAATCTATTATCTAATAATGCCTAAAGTTTTTCACTTCATTTTTTCTCATTCTCTATCTGACATCTTTTTAGGTTTTAAAGGAATGTCCTTCACACCTTTATCCATATTAATAGGATCAAATAGATTCTTGCAATACAAAAGGTCCTCTATTATGGGCCTCTAAATCGAGTAATTTGATGTTATTAACTTGAATATAGAGTCATATCCACTTTTCATTACAATGTCTCTGATACCAATTGTTAGGAGACAATAACATAACTCTCTAAAAGATTAACCAAATATCAACAACAAGAAAGAACTCTTCAACTTACACCAGTATAGCAATATGAGAATAAGAAAATTAATTATGAAACAAATATCAAGATTTACATGAAAAACCCTTGAAACAAATATCAAGATTTACATGAAAAACCCTTAAGTATAGAGAGAAAAAAACCACAGTACAAACTGAAAAGTAAATTCACTAATCTGAATATGGATTTATAGAAAAGTTGATCGCTCACCCTATAAAAAGTTGTCTCATAAAGTTTCATAATTGAAATCAAAGTTGATATCACAATCAATAATTACTCAAACCAATCCAAAAACTAATTCAATAAGGATGAGAATACAACACTATTTTTTCTCTCTCTGTTTTTCCCCACTTTTGGACGTTATAGCTACACTCTCTACAAAAACCTATGTCTTTTTTTCTTTTTTTCTTTTTTAAGAAACAATTTTTTTTCGCCGACCGTATAAATGACCATTTATCTTTAGCACTGTGTCACTCGCAATTGTACACAGTTACAAAGAGTGACATGGTCTCCACACATAGCTGTGTATCTTCACACAGGCATGTACACGATTACAGAGATATACACGATTGATCCACACGACTGTGTAAGTCAAGACGTGACCATGTATCTCTCTAGAAGAGTTTTTTTTCATCCTGTCTTCACTTGTTCATCATTCTTACAAACCATAAAAGCCTCTATAATCATTAAAGGTATCAAAATAGGAATGCACACTCAACACATATGACATAATCCTGGTTAGGAGTAGTGACTCTAGCTACTGTTATTGTTTTCCTATTGACAAGGTTTGAAGTCATCACCATATCCTAAGAGATCATATTGATAGTCATGTTTTGTATGAGGTTTTAGGGTTTAATTTGTTATGCATTTAGTGTTAAAGTGAGGGTGGAGTCTGCATTTAGAGCTTAATTAGGTTAGATTGTGCATTTAAGTATTTTTATGGGTCAGTTGGAATTAATGAGCTTAAATTGTATATTTTTTAGGTACATTGATGTGTGTGCTAGTGTTACAGGGCAAATAGGGAAGAACGGTGAAGATTTAAAGAGTTTTGGGTTAAATGACATAGGCCACGATCGTGACAGAGAAGGAAGAGAAACAAGTAGCCAGGACTTGATTGTACACTTTGAGCCACGATTGTGACAGAGAGCAACATGTCAAGCCACGATCATGCAAAAAATCAATTTTTGGATTATTTTTTGGACCGTTTCAACCACGAGTTTGACCTAGGGTTGTCAGAGAATAAATAGAACAATCCCTAACAGGTGTCAACAGTGATTAGAAAGCCAAAAGACTTAAGCAAAAAGGGGAGATTCTACAATTATCTGAGAGTAACCTAGAGACAGATTGAGTGATTGAGGAAGGAGACGAAAGAAGAGAGGCACAGAGAAACACTTGACTTGATGTACTTCCCAAAACAGGTGGTTTCCCACATTCGCAACCTCCAAGAATCGTTCTGACAGTACTTTCGATTTTTATTTCGAGTTTCATTGATGTACGAGATTTGAGGAATTATTGGAATCCTTGTTGTTGAGTGTTGATCTTTTGTTTAAACTCATTTTCATGGTGTTTTATTCTTGAGGTTAATAAAGTTTATTTGATTGTGTTTATTCGATTTAATTGTTATTCAATTCGATTCTTCATAACTCGGCAATAAACTGAGAGGGTGAGCTAAGTGAAAATCATCAATTTAGGCTAATGAGAGTTAGGTAGATCGATAGATAGAGAGTTCAATCAAACCGGTAGAGTCGTGTAACGAGAAATCGAACATAGATTCGCTGTAGGTTAATAGACAACTTAGAATTAATTTAGGTTTTGGGTTGATCGTAAATGAAGAGATTGCAATTTCATAATTTAAATTAGGGATTATCAATTAGGGTTAAGAATTATAACTCGAGAGAGAGTAATTCACCCTAGGATTATCTAGGCCCATTAAGTTGGAATTTGCATAATTGAATAGATTTTCTTTAATTTCGAATAAATTCCCCCTTTCTCTTATTTGGTCATTTCTAGGTGGATTGTCGGATTAATTGTGTGAGTTACTATTTTGTTTATTATTTGGTGCTTTAATTTCTCATATTTGATTCTTGATTAATTTAATTTCTGCACCAGTTAATTAATTAGGTATTGTGAACTTAGCTGCTTTAGATTTTAGGACTAGTTCTTTTTCTCGTGGGATCGACACATTAGGTTCTATACAAACGACCCGTGTGCTTGCAGTAATTACCAAGGTTATAAATAGTAAAACTTAGCGAGTCTAACCTTAAGCGAACAAGTTTTTGGCATCGTTGTCAGGGAAGGCAATTTGGTTCTATAGTCTAAGGCATTATGATAGTTTTCATTTTTGTTTTGTTTCGTTAGATTCACATAGAAATCGTGCTCTTGTATGAACACAAGAGTCATGAGGGGTTCAAGTCACACAACGGAGACCTTAATTTTAGATATCACATATTTACTTAAGAAAGCCCGACAAGAAGAAGAAAAAAAGCTTAAGGAAGTACAAATGGCTCGGAAATTCCAAAGAAACATGGATCAAGAAGTCAACCCTAGAAGGCAGCAATAGAGGACGCTTATGGATTTTATGAGGCCATGGTTCAATCCAGCAAACCAAAGAGTGGCTAGACCACTTATTCAAGTGATCGCCTTTGAAATTAAGCCCGCCCTCCTGAACATGCTTCATTAGAACATCCAATTTTATGGACTAGCAAATGAAGACCCGAAAGCTCATATTGTGAGTTTTCTCAAGATCTGTGATATCTTCCGGTATCACCAGATGTCGGAAGACACAGTAAGAATCAGGTTGTTTCCTTTCATGCTTAGAGATAGAGCAAAGGCTTGGTATCATTAACTGAGCCCTGCTAACATTACGACGTGGGAACAACTAGTATGTGCATTTTTAGATAAATACTTCCCACTGACAAAGACCACCAAGATAATCAAGGAAATTACAAATTTCCAACAAGGTGACAGGGAGTCTATTTATAAAACGTGGGAGCGTTAAAAGGACCTGAAGAGGAGATACTCACACCACAATTTACCCAAGGAATTTCTACTGCATACATTTTGCAATGGAGTTAACCCACCTACTAGAGGCACCATTGATGCAGCGTTGGGAGGATCGTTAATGAGCAAGATGACATTGGATAAAAGCCATTACTTTACATTCAGCTAGCACTAAAATGGCTACTCCTAGTAGATGTGGTAGAATTATTCCAAGTATTTCAGCTGGAACAGATATGTACGTTTTCAATTTTCTATTCACTCATGTTGGTCAAGTCGACCCCAGTCGATGAAGCAAAGCAGTTGATAGAGGAGATGGCTAGCAATAGTTGTTTATAGACAAGCGTGAGAAGTAGGCAACCTACTTTGTTTAGAGAGTATAAGGGAGTTGTTACAGTTGATCAAATGACGGAGATGCAAGCGAAGATCGACAATCTGACGCGGTAACTAAGTAATATGAAGGCATCATCCTCAGCTATACGGCCAGCTGGATCATGATATGATGGACTATTACCTCATGAGGGATGACAACCCAGAGCAATTTAACTATGTGGGGGCATAATTTAGAAGTGGAGGAGGTAATAATCCTTACTCCAACACTTATATCCCTAGGTGGAAGAATCACCTAAACTTCTCCTGGTCGAACAACAACAATGGAGGATAGTTCAGACACCAAAGCCAATTGAGCTTCCAATAGGATAAGACAAGCTTGATGGGTTTAAAGTTGGACAGAATTTTGCACAAGCTAGGATGAATGGAGGAAGCACACAGGAGGCTCGAGAGTAAATTTGAGCAAGCCACAAAAAATCGTGCTTTGTCTATCCACAATTTGGAAGTCCAAGTGGGGCAGCTTGTAGAAGCAATGTTAACTCGGAATGTTGGGACTCTACTTAGCAACACCGAGTCGAATCCGTAGGAGCGTATCATGGTTATGAGCCAAACTTAGGGTGAGGAGCTGGAAGAAGAGGGGGAAGAAGAAGGTTAAGTGAGAATGTAAACAAATTGATGCAAATGACTCGACGGATATTCCCGCACCAATTTTGTGAGAAGAACGAATTGTAAGCTAGAAGGGAAGCATAAAAGTTGCAAGTAATTGAGCCCAACAAGGTTAAGCAGATGACAAAACGAATACAGGATAAACTGAATCAACAAGAGTCTGTCACAGAAAAGGGAGAGGAGCAAATAATGGAAGACATCCCTAGTATAGTGAAGAAGGCTGATCCAAGGGACTTTTTCATTCCCTTGAGTATCAACAAGATCATCATAGAGAGGGCATTCGTGGAATTAAGAGCAAGTATAAATATGATGCCCTATCCTCTTAGCTTACAATTGGGATTACAAGGGTTAGTACCCACTAAGTTTGTGATTAGGACAGCTAATAGGACTACATATAAACCAATGGGAATTTTACTAGATGTGCGGGTGAAAGTTGGCAAATTTATTTTCCCACAAATTTCTATGTTCTAGATATTAGGGAGGATGAGGATACCCCAATTATGATGAGGCAATCGTTCTTAGTCACTGCGTGAGCAATGATTGACGCAGATGGGGGCACACTAACATTGTGAGCGGGAAAGGAGCAACTGATGTTCGAGGTGACAGTTAAAGAGTGCGGAGCTCCTTCAACTCTTATAGATCGCAACATACTTGAACCTCGAGAAGAATGGGAAGACATCGAGGATCCCGCAAATTCTTTCCAGAAGAAGCGCTCGCAAAGGAGGAGACGAGGTAATGAAAATGTCAAAGACGGTGGAAATTGCCATATGGTATCAAACTTTAAGGGTGATGGCGACGCTACTACCAAACCATTCACTCCAACCATAGTGAACATACAAGGAGCATCGAGCTACTGACGTAAACAGAAGCATTGCATAAGAAGCAACCCATCGTGGCCTGCAACTATGCATTAAAGGTGGAAGACGCGAATTTAAAGTGAAACTTTTACCATTTTATCCTTTTTTACCACCTATATATTCAATTCTCACTTAACTTTTACCGTCACTTTCATTTTCATTTTATCTCTCTAGAATTCTAGTTTCCAATGCTCTAACATCTAGCTAGAAATTTACAAACTCAACTTTTTTCCTATACTTAACCTAGTCATGCCTTAGATCAAGCAAACGGCACGACGAGAGCCATATGGAGCACAACAAGTAACGGGATAGGGGAGAAGGAACTGAGCGATGGAGAAGGAACCGAGCAACAAACTTCTGAGCTTCATTCTCGATGTACACTAAGGAGGAAGGTACTCGTTTCCTTTCTCTTCGTTCTAGGCAAATTGTTGTGCCTAAATATTTTGATTTTGATACACTAGATAGGATCGAAGTGCATGAGCAGGTAGAGAACTTAGCTAAGAGGATTTAGTGCGGTAAATTTATTAAGCTCCAATTTCCAGTTTATGAAGAGCTGACTTTAGAATTCTTCACAACTTCGACCTTTGACCCCAAGAACACTAAGGAATTATGGTTTAGATTGTGGGGGAGGGGAGGGGTAGCACGAGCATATGAACCGATAGTAGAAATCATGTGTGACATATGTGGATTTCCCAAATCCACTATTGTCGACCAATATGATGACTTCCGTGCCTCCCAATACTAGCACAAGCTTACCAGAATCGAACATTTTTACGATAAAAACTCTTATAACAACATTATCAGGACTCATGAACACTTGCTGCTGCACAAGTTCATGTGTCAGCTGGTCTTTGATAAATTAGAGACCAATAAGTGTTTGACCAAGGAACTTTTCATACTGTGGTGCATGGGCCACAGTATACTGGAATGCACATTTGCACATGTGCTCAATACTCCTACTGCAGTAACAGTAACCATTTAGGAATGGGGTACATGGTCTCTGTCATTGCCAAACATTTTGGTGTTGATCAGAGCCAATTAATAGTTCACCCACCAGAACTTCATGATCACCATCACTTATTCCGGGCAGAAATTATCTATTCCACTAACATGGAATTGCGGGATATTCATGAGAAGACACATATGCGAACCAGGACAGGTCAAGCAAGTTTGAGCTCTGCACCACCTCGACAAACATAGGTGGACTCAACGAGTGAAGAATTCGATGCCAATGAAGAAGAAGACCAACGTTGGGCAAAGGTTTTGGATGCCATGTGTAAAACCAACTGAACGCTCAAGGAAGTGGTGCATACATAGCAAAACCAGAGCTAAGAGATTGATGACTTCATCGGTATTTTGAAGTTCAAGGGATTCCAGTACCACCTCCTACACCATCACCACCACCATCCTCGTAGGATCCAATTCTGACCCAATATGTTTTTAATTTTACTTTGTTTTTGTCTTTAGTTATGTGTTTGTATTCTTTCTATTTCTATTTCTATTTCTATTTCTATTTTTTCTTATTTTGTTACTTTTAATTATTCGTTGCTACTTAAATTCTTGTCTTCACATTTTGTTATGTGATATTTCCTATGTGTTCACATCTCACATTGAAGACAATGTGTTGTTCAAGTGTAGGGAGGAATTTTGTGTCCTTCTTTTGTATGTGATTTTGCATGATAGCATTAGGTTACATTGTGAATTGTGTGAATGTGTTAATGGCTTAGATTAAGTGAAAAAGTTTTAATTTTAGATATAGCCTATTAGGTTGTGAATAATCATTAGCCCACAAAATTAGTTCATTAAGGCCCTTTGGATAAATATACAGCCTAATTAGGACTTAGTGTAAATTTAACACCCTCTAGATTGTCACATTCATTCATAATTTGAGGCCTTTTAGCTCAAGTAGCTTGACTAGTATTTTTCATGGAAACGAAAAGCAAAAAACAACAAGGTAGGTAAAAAAAAGAAGAATGATATGTTTAATAATTGTTAATAATCACTATTCCGCTGGCCTTCGGGTTATGAATGGAGCTAGGGGTAAGTTGAAAACCTGATATAGCTAAGTAACTGGATCAACACGCATAAAAAATGTGTGCCTTCGCATAAAAAGGATATAATGACGTTTCAACCAAGCTGTTAATAAATGACTTAGTCGAGTAGTCAGATCGACATTCATCACAAATGTTTGCCTCTAAGTAAAAGGTTAAGTCCCAAGTTATTAATAATAATAATAATAATAATAATAATAATAATAATAATAACAATAATAATAAATATGCCTTAATTAAAAACCTACTGGACTTGTAATAAGCTTGAATTTTCATGAATTTATACTTAAGAATAGTTACAAAAGCCTAAGGGACTGAAAAATTATCAATGTATGTATACAACTGAAAAGGGTAATGAAGTTAACATCTAGGTCTTGATTTAGTTTTATATTGAGCCAAAGCCCTAAACAACCTATTTTGCCTGTTAATGATCTGCCATAATTTGAATAGTTGTATCCAAAGTTAAATTTCTTTCATGAAAATTAGAGTCATTGTCGCATTATTCCATTCTTTGTTTGTTATATTATGTTATGTGTTGTTGTTTTGTTTGCTTGAGGACAAGCAAATGTTTACGTGTTAAAATGAGTGTGGAGTATGCATTTAAAGCTTAATTAGGTTAGTTGGTACAATTAAGTATTTTTATGGGTCAGTTGGAATTTTTGAGCTTAAATTGTATATTTGTTAGGTACCTTGATGTGTGTGCTACTATTGTAGGGCAAACAGGGAAGAACGGTGAATATTTAAAGAGTTTCGGGCTAAAAGACATAGCCCACGATCGTGCATATGGGCCATGATCGTGACAGAGAAGAAAGAGAAAGAAGCAACCAGGCCACAATTCTGTACTCTAAGCCACGATCTTGCATATCAAGTCACGCTCGGGACAGAAAGGGTAAAGCCCCGACCACGATCATGCCGTACATCAAGCTGATGCGAAAACTCAATTTTTGGATTATTTTTCGAATCGTTTTGACCCCAAGTTTGACCTAGGTCTGTCAAAGAATAAATAGAGCAATCCTTAGCGGCCGTCAGTAGCAATTAGAGAGCCAAGAGGCTTGAGCAAAAAGGGGAGATTTTGCAATTATCCGAGAGCAAACTAGAGAGAGATCGAGTGATTAAAGAAGGAGATGAAAGAAGAGAGGTATGGAGATATGCTTGACGCGACATACTTCCCAGAACAAGTGGTTTCCCGCAATCACGACCTCTGAGATCCATTCCGACAGTACTTTTGATTTTTATTTCAAATTTCATTGATGTATGAGATTTGAGGATTTATTGGAATACTTGTTGTTGAGTGTTGATCTTTTGTCTAAACTTACTTTCGTGGTGTTTTATTCTTGGGATTAATAAAGTTTATTTGATTGTGTTTATTCGATTTAATTATGATTCAATTTGATTCTTCATAACTCAACAATAAACTGACAGGGTGGGCTGAGTGAAAATCATCGATTTTGACTAACGAGAGTTAGGCAGATCGATAGGCAGAGAGTTGAATCAAACCAGTAGAATTGTGTAACGAGAGATCGAACATAGATTCCCGGTAGGTTAATAGACAACTTAGAACTAATTTAAGTTTTGAGTCGATCGTAAATGAAAAGATTGCGATTCCATAATTTAAATTAGGGATTATCAATTAGGGTTAAGAATTATAACTCAAGAGAGAGTAATTCACCCTAGAGTCATCTAGGCCCAGTAAGTTGGAATTTGCATAATTGAATAGATTTTCTTTAATTTCAAATAAATTCCCCCTTTCTCTCATTTGGTCATTTCTAGGTAGATTGTTGGATTAATTGTGTGAGTTGCTATTTTGTTTATTCTTTGGTGCTTCAATTTCTCATGTTTGATTCTTGATTAAGTTAATTTATGCACTAGTTAATTAATTAGGTATTACAAACTTAACTGCTTCAGATTTTAAAACTAGTTCCCTTCTTCGTGGGATCGACACTTTATATACTACGCAAACGACCCCTGCGCTTGCGGTAATTACCAAGGTTATAAATAGTAAAACTTAGCTCGTGTAATCCTGAGTGAACACATATCCTATGAAAAAAGTATGAAATTCAAGCTTGCATGAGTGTGAATGAGCAACTTCTTGTGTTCATGGATAGCGAATAACTGTAAGATTAAGGCCTTCATTTTGATTCTCCAACTTCCTTGCATTACATTTGCAAACAAATATCCATTTTAGAATTTCATTATGTAGATATTTTTCCTGAAAAAGAATTGGTACCAGTATAAAGTCACATGATTAGATATCAACATGTTTGAAGATAGTGTACACTGATAATTTATCAAATATTTTATACGGAGGTGTATGAGTTAAAAAATACATTTTAATATTAAGATTTTCAAAATTAGATTTTAACTATAGTTCAAAATAAATTTTTAATTTTTAAATGTTCAAATTAAACTTTAATAATTAAAAATTAAGATAAAATTAAATTTTCATTAATATGATGTATCATAAATTTAATATATTTTTATAAACATATAATCCTACGATACTTGAATGTACTTTGCTAAGAAGCACATTCCGGGCAAAGTGTATTAAACAACAGTTTATAACCTCCAAAGTCAGATATTTCATAGCAGAATTAGTTGAATAGACAATGGCAAGCCCAATTGAGTGAGACCTATCAAGCACAACTCCTATTGGCGCGTCATTTTCGACGAGAATCTGATTCCATTCCATTCCACAACACTTGAACTGTAACATATTAAGGAATTAGGATTTAGAGATTCCAGATTAGGGATAAATGAGAGTCAGATAAGGAATTTTAAACCGTAGCTGTTAAATTAGGTTAATTAATATTTCTTATGATTAAATTAAATTAATTATATTTAATTTATAATAAATATTATTAAGTTAATTTAAACTTAATTTAATTTAATACTTGTGTTACATTGTATCATATGACATTCACATGATACAGAGAGATTCATATGTCTATTTAAAAAAGTTAAATTTTTGCCTCCTTAGCTAATCAATAACAACACTCAATATAAAACCCGCTGAAATACAAGATTTGAGGAGGACAAATATTACGCAATCTTAACCCTAATTAGTAGAGGGTTGTTTCCAAATGACCCATATAAAGTAAGAAAAAATATTAAATTTATGCCACCTTAGCTAACATAACAAATAATAAATGAGACAACTTCCTCTATATTTACATTCATTCAAGACTTAATTTGAATATTTATAAATATTAAAATTCATTTTGAGCAATCTAAAATATTGGAATTTTAATTATATTTTAATAAGAATTTTATAATAAAAATACACTTTTTACCTTCATATTAATATAAGGCAAAGGTTTTTGTTTCAAATTAAGAAAATAGATATCGATCTCCCGTTACTTTAAGGGAATTAAAACCTTCTTAAATACAATAAGATGTTTGCGTACCAACAGGACACTGGTCTATAGTTCCTCAAGTACGAGTCGTCAATACCATAGGTGCGTATCAACCAGCCATATTTGTTTCAACATATCATTTATGCGAATTGGATATTAGTTATACAAGTCTTGGAAGGAAAATACGGTTGGCCATGGGTTGAGTGTTAGATAATTTTGACTTTTTCCATAAAATTGGACAATATTTAATTACTTTTTTATTTTCAAAAATTTATTTGCTAAGTTATGTAATTTAATTCAGAAAAAGATAATAAAGTGATCTAATAAATAATCTAAATTAATGATTCAAAGTTTAGGTAGAAAATAGAACTCAATCAGTATGGACCGAACTCATATTGAACATGTGATAGGAAAATATGATATAGAAGCTATATATAAAGATTAAAGTTTCATGCAGTTGTTCATATCATTAATAAGTATAAGGATTATATAACGTGATAAAAGAGCTTATGTTTTGAGAAAGCTGCAGAAAGATGTTGACTGCGTCCTGATGAACAGTTTATGTGAAGATGACGATAAATTCACGCTCATTTTAGCTTCGAAAAGTTCATTTGAAGTTATAGAACCAAAATAAAGTATTTTTGCATTTATTTATTTAAGACTTTTTGATAGTTAATATGAGATATTTAACTAAGGTATCATTATGTGCTATATTATATAAAGGCTGCTTTTGGTTCCTGAAAATCTATTTTGATAGGTTCTTGGTTTTGTCTAACTTGAACCAACATTACATTTCTCCTATCCCCGTCAGAATGTAACCAAGATATGGTCCTAACGATATTTTCTCGTCGCTCTCGTTAAATTATTCACCTCCCACTCTCTATCACACAAACAAAGAATTCCGAGCCTTTCTTTTCCGATTATTGTCACTTTGTTTAGTGATGTATCTTTCTATCACTACTATTGTCACTTTCTTTAATTATGCACCTCTCTACCTCCCATGGTTGATAATAACCAAACAAGAAAAAAAAATCACTCTACCTTTCGTGTTGTACAGTTGTTATCATGTAGACAGTATGTTACGTCCATTCATCCCAACATGTAGCCAGCTCTATATTCGGTGAAATTGATAGAAAGCTTGTTCTTATCAGCTAAGCCAGATTATTCTATGCAATGGTGCATAGCAATTAATCTTCTTTCTCACGTTAGCAAATATATTTATGGTCATACTACCAGATCAGGTTCGAGAAACTATTTGACTAATTATGTCCATACAATGATATGAGTGCCACTTCATATGCTCCAAATAACATCCAACCATATAATAATTAAGAGAGAGAAAAATTAAATGAGTTGGATGTTACTGAAATGGGAAAAACTGGAAAACACGGCACAGGTGAATTGAAGCCTTGTAAAGAGGATCTGAACAGATAATGGCAATAAATGACCACTTAAATGGTGATAAACCCCTCAATCTCCATAATTATGAAACTTAAAAGTGAAGATCTTGTAAAGGTCGTCTTAAACTCCAAATACTGAGGAGTTGATCTAATGTGCGGGAAGCAGGGACCTCCTTTATTTATAAGATTTCAAAAGTCTAGTAGTAAAAAATGTTTGTTTAAAGTTTAAATTACGATATATGAAAACATGATTATCTAATTCACGTCGGTAATCCAAACAAAAATGAATTATGATATCACTAATCTTAGAAAAAATTTCTTAAAATCAAGTCGGCACTTCATAAATATCTTTTTGTTAACTCAATTTATTATATATATATATATATGTGTGTGTGTATAAAATAAAGGAGAATAGTCTAAACTGTTTGTTTAGTCCAATTTATATAAGTATTTAGGTCATATTTGCATTCATTTTGTATATTCATTCGTTCATTTTAGTAGCATTTTTAGGTTTATTTATTTATTTTTATTGAGTTTGTTATTTATTTTATTTTTCTTGTTTCTTCGTAAAAGCATGAAGTTTGGTTTCAAATCACACTTAACCTATTATGGAGAAAATTTTGGAATGAAGAAGCTTGCATTCTGGTTCAGTCGGGTTTGGTTGGGACTGGGCTACGCCACTTTGATCCATGTGTCAGTCAATCGCGGCGATGGATGTACCTGCAAAACAATAAAGACACGCCGGGAATGGATTCCCGGGAAGCCTCTCCGACGCTCAA
>JAOSBO010000209.1:31095876-31116626 GCA_027563915.1 Erythroxylum rotundifolium | reverse complement strand
GGATCAGATGAAGTGATCAAGTCTAAAGACACCAGACGAAGCATACGAATCTAAGCAAGATGATGTAATTGAAGAATATGCTAGAACGTCAGTTAGTTGGATTACAAACTCTAGAATATTCTACAGGCAAATTTCTCAAGAAGACCATTGGAGATTTAGGCTATAAATATTAGTTATAGTCGTAAATTTAAAAAAAAGGAGAGAGAATTCTAAATGTACAAACCATAATTAGAGAAATTTTGTGCTCAAGTGCTCACGCTGTGAAAAATATCCTGAAAGAAAAGAAAGAAAGGAAGAGAACAAAAGCATCTGTAATGTTAGTGTGAAAGCTCAAAACAATAACTTTTCAAGTGAAAGGAAGGCTAGAACTTGAAGAGGCTAAGAAAGCAGGTAAAGAATACTTTGTGAAAGAGACCTGAAGAGGCTCTGTAAGTGTATAAATAATACTTGTGACATTGAAGGAGATAGTGAAATCCCAGAAAAACTCTGAGGACTAGACGTAGCCTAAAGTTAAGGATGAACCAGTATAAATCATGGTATCATATTCTCTAACTCTTATCTCTTTAATTTTTTTGTTGTTAGATGAATAAATACTAATTTCCGCTGCTGTATTACTCATCAAATTAAGTGCATTGTTTTGTAATAATCTAAATTTGTCAAGAAAATCAAGAAGATTTTAAAGATTAATATCTAAGCTAATTAAACACAATTTAACCCTTCATGTGTATTTTACATATTATATGTGATTTTTATATTAACAAGTGGTTTACTTCAAGAAATATGACAAAGAAGGTAATTGGGATAAATAAGATAGATTTTGCTACTAATCTTATAATCCAAGTTGATTCTCTTTACATATAATTACAAAATATCCATATGACAATCAATACTATCCAAGAATTTTCTCTGGTTGGTGAATTTTGTAACGAGCCTAACAAAGGTTCTGAATACTAAGTTAGCAACTTTTTTGCATGTGTAGAAATGGAGTAAGCCTAGTATGTAGAAAATTTTAATAAGAAGTATACAACCATTATTATAACACGTTCAATCAAGGATGCTCTAAGTTGACAACTTTTTTGCACCCGTAGAAATGGAGCAAGCCTAGTATGTAGAAAATTTTAATAAGTATACAACCCTTATTATAACATGTTCAATCAAGGATGCTCTAATAATCTAAGCTTGTCTTGGAAAAACAATCATAATGTGACGTATTATGAATAAAACAACTCACATAAGAAAAAGATGAACCTTGAATATGGAAATACTTAATTGTTGACATCTCACACTTAATTTATGAATAAGAATAAAACTAATGTTTAGAACTACTCAACATATATTAAAATTTCATAAGTATAAATTAGTTAAATAAATTGCATGATTTCTAAAAAATTATAAAGAAATTTAGCTTATACTTTTGAGGTGAGTCTAAAAAGATATGACAATGAGCTTTGTAAAATAATCACCATATGAAGTGGTAAAAAAATAAAAACATTTATGAGAGTTGAAAAATTAGATAAGATTAGAGAAAATATGTATCTAGCAACTAAGAATGTAAATTAAACGTATGCTCCTCAAGAACCATCCCCTAAATTCCTCAACGTCTCAAAAAGATGACAGTAAATTAACAATTACTAAATTTGTTAACGTATTCTAGAAACTTCATATCAATATCTCATTTCTAGATACACTCAAGCAAATTCCAAGTTATATGAAGTTTATAAAGAATATTCTTTCATATAAGAGGAAGCTTGAGAATTGTAAAATAGTTGCACCTCTTGAAATGTGTAATGTTATCTTACAATGAAAGTTGCTTTTGTAAATAAAATTTCAAAGGAAATTTACCATTCGGGAATGTTATTTTTTTAGAAGGAATTATATGATTTAGTTGTAATTGTAAGTTTAATACTCTTATCTATCTTTGAAAAGTTGGGTTTAGCTCTAACAAGATCTAGCATAGTGACATTACAATTGGTTGACAACTCTTTTAAATACCCTAGAGGAGTAATTGAAGATATGCTCATCAAGGTTGATAAGTTTATCTTTCTTAGATTTCATAGTTCTTGACATAGAAGAATGTTAAGATATAACTGTCACACTTAAAAGACTATTCATAGTTACTTAAAGAGCAGTTATTGATATTCACAAGGCAGAATTATGCCTTTAAGTGCAAATACAAAAAAGAAACTTTATTGTATTTAAAACTATAAAGTACGCATAATTAAGTGATATTAGCTTTGAGATTAACGAGATAGAAACTATAATGTCTATTCATATTGATCAATTAGACTTTTTAAATATTAGCTTATTACAAGAATGAGTTTTTTATTAAAGGATAAGAAGAAGTAATTATTGTGGATGTACTCCTTTAAGTTAAATAGAAGGAAATATTTCAAAGTCTTGGAATAAAAATACCTTTAAAAGTACACCTTTACTAGATTTAGTACTCCATAGCTATAGTAAGTGATGATGACACCACTTTTGTAATAAAAAATTTAAAAATTTCTATTAACATAAAAAGCCTTAGCTTATTGTCCAAAAGGTAATAGTCAAGTAGAGATTTCTAATCAAGTGGTTAAAATGATTTTAGAAATAAGAAATAGACATCTCTCATAAAGTTAGGCTAAAGAAAAATAATGCTTTAGGGGCATGATATTACTTATTTATTAAGTTTCTTTTAAAAAATAAAATTTGATTGGAAGTTCATATTACATTTAAAGGAGAATCTCTTAGTAAATGTAAAAGTAATATGAAAATAGAATAGTAACAGATTAGCAAATGCTTCATCATAAGATGGGAGGTAGAATTATATTTCAAGATAGATATTCTTTATGATTCGCTATCTTACATGATTGAAAGAGAGTTAAACTAAATGTAAAAGATAAACTAGTCAATAACTTGATATCTTATTTGGTGAAAAATCACGTCAATTTTCTTATACAAATGTTATACAAAAGATAAACTAGTTAATAACATGATATCCCATGCAGAAGGCATAAAATTTCACATTAAAAAATTGAGAAAAGGTAAAAGTTTTTAAAATTTTATAGAAAAAAGTGATTACAATTCAACTTTTGTCTAGCGATTTTTATGCTTATGGTTTTCTCTATGAATGAAAATAGGTCAAGAAGCAAGATATGAGTTAAACTTGATTCAAAGTTTGGTTGAGCTTATGCTCAGGTTTGATTTCACACAAAACATCCAAACTTTTTGGTATGGGAAGTTAGACTATTTGGACTAGACCTTGGGTTGGTCCTCTTAGTTCTGACATAGTCTGAAGCTTGGTCAACATAGATTTGGCCTATTAACTTCATGCAAGCTAGGTCGAGCTCAGATTATCATCACTATAGGACAATAAGTGCAAACTTCTAGATTAATTTTATATCAAAAGGAGGTAATTTTGAATTATGAATTAAGAATTAAGCCATAACAAGAATATAAAATTTTTAAAAGTGGAATGATTAATGACATCTCAAAGTGAGTATTAAAGATAAAAGTTTTTATAAACATATAAAAATATTATAAATCAATTCTTAATTAATTATTTTTAATCCTATAATTTTTAAGTCTATTATTTAATTAGTTTGAGTTTTGAATCTTATATAGATATCCAAATCTTTATAATTTGTTTTATTTAAATAGATCAAAAATTCAAATTCTACCTTCAATTTATTCACATTAATTAATAACAAAACTAATAGTAAGAATCCTAAATTCTAGCATTATTATCCCTTTTAGCATGATGCTTATAATTTTCTAGTCCTAAAATGAAAAATCCTTCACATATGAGAACTCTAGTAAATATAACCTTCAATGCTTCATAAGGAATTACATTACATTCATTATGTTTACCAAATATTAGTATATAGTGAAAATCCAAAAGGATTTAGTTTCACAAAAATCTGGTTTTGTCATAGTTGCTTTGAATTGTATCTATTGGTTGCTTGATATAAAGCAACTGTGTCAGTAATTGTTAATTTTGCACAAAAACAGAAAAATTAAACACGAAATAAAAAATTGATAATCATAGATTGCATCATGTTTTGTGGGTAGTTTAGGATCTGTTTAGTGGTTAAATTTAATCGATTAGTGTCTGTTTAGGTTAGAATTTTGTTGTTTAGTTAAATATTTGTGTTTTATGGGTTAAAGCAAGCTTTTGAGCTTCAATGTTGTGTATTTGCGGTGCCTTTATGAGTTTGCTAGTGTTTTGTGGCTAATATTGAAGAATGAAGGAGTTTCAGAGGAGATCATAACTAAACAGAGAGCCACAATAATGGCCAATGCGCCACAATCATGACAAAAGCATGGAGGACTGGCCATGATCATGACCGAAGGCCAAATAGGGGGCTTTTTATGCCAAAAAATTTCTAAAAATTACCTAGGCCATCCTACTTGCAATTATATGAGGTAGTTGTAGTGATTACCCAGGATCATCTCCCATAAAGGTGAAATTAGTTAACTAAAATTAATTTTGAATTAAAAATAAAAATGATGCAATCCTAAACACTCTATCCCAAATTATTAAGTGAAAGCTTTAAAGAAAATCACAAAATTAGAATGAAAAATAAAATATTTCAACCAGAAACAAAGACGAGTAAAAATCAAAGTGGAAAACTCTTAAGAATTAATTTTACTAATTTAATTTCCTATGCATGATTAAGGGGAAATGATTGGATATTTTTCATACCGAAATTAACAATTTGGCCCTGAGATTAACTCAAATAATTAACTAATCTAACTTTCTTATTCAATAAGTTATCACTCGAGTGAGTTATAAACCCCTTTGAGGGCATTTGTTATGTCACCACTTTTCTTCCTTTTTATATCTCTTTTTATGCAAAATTTTTGTGACTTTCCTTTCAACTTTCATGCAAAATTCAAAAAATAATCCAATTAACACTCATGCAATAGTCATACCATTTCCACTCAATTTATTTCACGTTTAGATCAACACAAGTAGATTTGTAACAAAAATCAATATATGAAGGCAATTAAAAGTAATAGAAACTAGACATAACAAGTCACGATTGTTGCCTATGTGACAGACTGCACAATTTGACTTTCTATACTTCATTTTTGGGGATATCTAAGACCTTTTGTCCATGGGAAAAGCTCTACATTTGCCCAAATTAGAAAAGACTACAAGGAGAAAAATAAGAAGACAGAAGGGAAGCCTCCGCTTTTGCCACTTTAGGAAAGCTTCAAAGGAGAGAAGAAGAAGAAGAGAGAGAACAGGAAGAAGAAGAGGGAGGAAGTAAGTCTTCCGACACTGCCTTTATGGGTTATTCGATCCAAGTTCTTTCTCCTTTCTATCTTTATTTTAGTTCATTTAATGTTTGAGATAATGATGAAATGTATGATGATAAATCATGGATTGTTGATAACATTCTAATGTTTCTTTTGCGATTTGAATTTGATTTAATGTTAATATAGTTATTTGTGTGCTTTTGCGATTAAGTTGGATTAATGAGAGTTAAGAGATCCAATAGACCACGTGATTAATCATATTAGTTATTGTGCAGAGGTAGATCCTATGTGAGACTCGGCAGTTTATTAGAGGGTGTAAGTTCTAATTAGAGTTATGGGTCTTTTATTAATTGAGATATTGCAAATTCCATAATTTCATAATTTAGGGTTCAATGATTATAACTTGAGAGACAGTAATCCACCCTAAGATAGTTTAAAACCAACACCACAATAATACATAATTGACTAGATTGACATTGATGATAGGGAGAATCTCCTCTCTCATAATTTGATAACTCTCTTTGGTTAATTCCTTTTATGATTTTTGTGTTAATCAATTTCAATTTCTTTTGTGTTGATTTTACAAATTAATTTCTTGATAATCACTCTCCTATATTTAATTTTCTTTGCAATTTTATTTTTATTTTCATTTTATTAATTTTTCTGATCCTTAGATAATAAAGGATTAGATTAGTTCACCTTTATTATGGGATCGACCCTTTACATACTACAAATCATGACTCGTGCACTTACGGTATTTTGAAGGCTATAAATTGTAAAGCTTGCAAAACAATTAACAAGTTTTTGATGACATTGCAAAGGAGGTGTAGGATTAGTCTAATTCTTTTAATCTAAAGATTAGGAAAAAAAGAGACAAAAGTTTGCGCACAAGGTATAAGGCACATCAATTCGAACATCCCAAGGCATGAATTGGTATTCTCAAGAGTTGAATGCGAAGAAGAGATGGAAAGAACGATGGTGGAGGAAATACATCATGGAGAGCGGCAGAACCTTATGGACTTCATGAGGCCATAATACGATGTTTATCATTAAGGGATTACATGATCACTAATGCAAGCGAGTACATTCGAGATCAAACCATCACTATTAAATAGGTTGTAAACCAATGTGCAATTCTAGGGGTTAGCCAATAAGGATCCTAATGCTCATTTGGATAATTTCTTAGAGATTTGTGACACCTTAGGATATATTGGGATGTTGGAAGATGATGTTAGGATGAGGCTTTTTCCCTTTACACTCAGGGATAGAGCGAAGGTGTGGTTGAATTCTCTTAACTCAGCTAACGTTACAACTTGGGAGTAGCTGGTGCGAGCATTTCTAGATAAGTACTTCCCTTTAAAAAAGACAACAAGACTAATAAAGCAAAATTTCAATTTCTAGAAAAATGACGGGAAGTCTTTATATGAAGCGTGGGGGTGGTATAAGGAGTTGCAAAGGAGTTTTCCTCATCATAGCATACCCAACAAATTCCTTTTGCAAACATTTTATAATGGAGTTAATCCACCTATGAGGGGCACCATAGATGCAGCTACTGAAGGATCATTTATGAGGAAAACAATTAAATCAACACATGATCTGTTAGACAAGATGATATACAATAGTTGTCTTTTGGACATCAGAATGAAGTAGATAGCAGGTAGCCTTTTAAGATCCAAATGGAATGATTGCTACAAATTTAGTAATATCATTATAGGTGGAGATATAAAACCTAACGAACCAACTGAAAAGCCTGAAAACCACCTCTTCCTCTCCATTCAAAGTAATTCAGCACAACGGTGAGTTATATGGACAAGATAGTTATGTCATAGTTGATTGTCTCTTAGGGGAACACAACAATATGGAGCAGTTTAACTTTAATAAAACACAAGTTGGTCAGGGAGATAACAATCCTTATTCAAACACATACAATTCGGGGTGGCAAAACTACCCAAATTTTCGTTGGTCTAACAACGCTGAAATTCAATCTAGAAATTAAAAGTCATATGGATTTCAACAGGATGAATACAATGAATATAATTTTAAACTGGAGGAGATTATATACAAGCTCGTAAATATGGATGAGGACTAAAAGAGGTTAGAACGGGAAATCACCCAAGTAACAAGGACTCATACCTCTTTTATCCTCTACCTAGAGCTTCAAGTGGAACAACTTGCTAATGTATTATCTATAAGAAACATGGGAAGTCTTTCGAGCAACATGGAAGTATGTCCAAAAGAGCAAGTTAAGGCTATCATACTTAGGAGTGGGAAAAGGCTAGAAGAACCACTAGAAAACTAAAAAGAAACCCATATTGTAGACGGCTAAGAAAAGTTTTGAAAGGATGAAGAAAAGAATGAGGACCATCCTTATGTTCCTCCTCCTCCTTACCTATTAAGCATACCATTTGTGCAAATTGATGTAGTCATATCTTTAAAGGAGCAAGAGCAAGACAAATAGATGATAGTGGTAGTAGATGTTCAAAAAGATATATACGTCTCTGTCCACAAAGTGGAAGAAGCAGAGGACACAAAGGTGATTGAGCAAGAAAGTGAACAATTCACTTCTTACTAAACAAACTGTTGGATTCAGTGGAAGATTCAGGGAGTTTCATTATTTCCTATTTTGTAAACAGGCTGGAAAAGACATTACTAAGCGTATTAGGCTTCCTTACTTTGATAGATTATGTCCTTTTCATTGTCTTCCAACATGTAGCTTATCGACAAGCTACGAAGCTGATGTTGAATGAGAACGACGGAAGCAAGCCGCTCATAATTGATTCGAGTTGAGATTCTAAGGATGCACAGCCAAGTTAATCACTATAAATTAGCACATTTAGTAGTTTTATTTAAATTATGTGTAGTTAGATTTTTAAAATTTGGATAAATAAGTGTTTATATTTTGGAATGGATAAGGATTACTAACTCTCTTTCTTTCTTTGAATTAAGTATAAGATAGGCAAATAGGCTTAAAGCATTCAAATTCCACCTCTGACACCTTTGCCACCTTAATCACCTTGGCGGTTATGTTCTAATCCTTTCTATTTTTAATTTTTTATTTATGTTGTTCTTATATTTTCATGTTATTTTATGTTATGTTTATTCTCACCTTATGTGTTTTTGGTTGTTCTTCACACATTAAGAACAATGTGTTGTCCAAGTGTAGGGAGGGTTGTGACGTGTGCATGTCTGCTTTTATTTTGAATGTGAATTTTTCATGTTAGCTTGTTAAAGGGTACATTATATGATTTTATGAATGTGTCAATGGCTAGGACTTAATGGATTCGGTTTAACTTTGAACATAATCTTATAGGTTACGAAGATTTATTAGCTTGTGAAATTAGTGACTTAGGTTACTTTAGCTAAATATGCAAGTTAATTAGGGTACAATGTTTGTTTATTCACCCAAAGAATTTGTCACATTCATTTATAATTTTAGGCCAGTCGAATAAGTAAGCATCGTTAGTACCTTTTCATGAGAATTACTAGCTTAAGAAATAAGGTAGGGGAAAAAAGTGTAAATCATAAGCAAATAACTATTCCATTAGCTTTTAGGTTATGGATAGAGCTAGTATCTAGTTAAGAATGTGATACAATTGAGTAACCAAATCGACAAGTGCTAATTGTGAAACAATTTACTTGTTTTACAGTCAAAACCATAAGTATACAGGTTGTGACTAGTAGAAATAAGCAGATATCAATCCCATAAGGATTGACGCATAGGTACCACTTAATTTAAATTAATCTTTGTTTAAGACACACAATTGTTTAATATAAATAATCTAAAAAATTAAACTAAAATTAAATGACTAATACTGAACAATCGATAACACCAAAACGTAGAAAATTGAAATTCAAGGTCCTAACAACTAGAGATCACTTTCTCCTTATCTTGTCTTCGTCCTATTTTACTAATTGAATTATGTCTCACCTGAGATCTCTAATTGCATAAACTATACTATCTCAAGGTGTTATAAATTGTCCCTAGACAAATTAAATGAAGATGATTAAGTAATCTCTCGATCTACCCAATCACTCCACCAATTTAATTAGTTATTAAGTTATCCTATGGGTGATAAATTAAATTAGCCAAGATCTCTCTTTTAACTAATTAATTAACTTGATGAATGTAGGCCTATAGGTTGCCAATTCTCATTATACAATCCTACATAAATTACCAAACCTAATCTCTCAATTTATTGCAAGGTATATGTATATAATCAACATCATTAAAGACATATATCATTCAAATTAATAAAATAGGAGTTTAACAAGATAGTTCAAAAGTAATCCCTAAAAATGAATTAGTCACACATTGTGTCTATAACATCACCAACAATCAAATATTCCATCTTACAAATCGTAGAAGAGAAAAATGAAAGAAAACTAAATGAAGAAACTCCTCCTCTTCTTGTGCCTAAATATAGAAATTTCAGTGTTGATATGCTATTTTCCCTATTGTGATTAATGATCCGTGAATCTCCACCTCTTCTAAGACTCCAAACTTATGTTTTTCACCTAAGAAAGTTTTTCTACATGTTGTTCTCTCGGCCCCACTTCGTCCATAGGGGTTAATTATCTTATATAGTCTAAAAAACTAAAAGATTAACTAAATCCTATATATGTCCTTAGGTTAGCCATCCTATGATTGTAGGAATTGGAATGATTCCCATAATAGTAGGTTCTTGAATCGTAATGCTTCCTTTTCTCTTCTCCTCTCTTAGTCTCTAGCTCAATCGTAAAGTTGCTCAACCTTCCTACATCAAAATAATCAATTCTTACCTTAAGTCATCATTAAACATAAAAGAACAATGACGATCAAACTCAACGAAAACATACAAAATGAATCTTAAAACAAAACAATAATAAACGATTATACAAGAAACACATGTCAAATACTTAGAAAAAAACACAATAATGCACAACTATCAACTTCCTCACACTTAAATCTTTACTTTTCCTCAAGCAAATAAACACAACCAATCAATTCCATCACTTTATTTTCATAAAGATCAAAGCATGGAATCCCTCAAAGTTTAGCCAACTTAAATATACATGTGCAGGATTGAAAAATGGTAAAAGAATTGAAGAAAATACCAAGAGTTTAGTGTAAGATGAAGGATTTGATATAATGGAGAGTGGGTTTCCTGAGTTTAGAGAGAGAGGATGTGAAAATTTGAAGAATGAATGAAAGAAGAAGAAGGAAGGGAAATTTATAAGTTTTTTAGAATAAGGCTTCCCACAATTGTGAAAATCCCCATCTTTCCCATGATTGTGGGTTACTAGAGAGTCTTCCCATGATCATGGGAATTTTACCAATTCCCACGGTCATGGGTCACTCCTCTTTTTCCACTTTTTAACCCTCTTCTAACATATTGAAGAGAAAACAAGTTAAAATTTAAATAAAATCCAAATAATCACTAATCAAACTCAAATGAAACATAATCATAACCAAATAAGTCAAACCAACAAGTTAACAAGAACAATAAAAAGAAAACATAATTCTTTGGGTTGCCTCCCATGCAACGCTTCTTTTAACATCGGCAGGTCGACTCTTCTTTTTGCTCATGGTGGTACAAATGAATGCTGCAGTGGTAGCACAGTCACTAATCTTAAAATCTGCAAATAAGCTACCCTATTATGGATTCCACCTTCCCCAAGATCCTCAATATCTTCCCATTGTCCTTGAGGTTTGGTTTCCTTAATGCTAGTTGGAGGTAAATGAGAATTGTTGCCTTTCTTTGCCACTTTGAAAGTTATTTGTTTTTTTCCTACCCTCAAAGTTAGTTTACCCCTATCAACATCAATTATTGCATAAGTAGTGGCCAGGAATGGTCATCCAAGAGCTATAGGGGTTTCCACATCTTCTCTACTATCTAAGATGTAGAAATCTTTAGGAAAGATAAATTTACCAATTTGTATTGGCACA
This sequence comes from Erythroxylum rotundifolium, assembly GCA_027563915.1. NCBI lineage: Eukaryota > Viridiplantae > Streptophyta > Magnoliopsida > Malpighiales > Erythroxylaceae > Erythroxylum > Erythroxylum rotundifolium. The sequence goes on along the minus strand of JAOSBO010000209.1, from coordinate 31,105,456 downwards.
TCCTTAATAATCCCCTTTGGTTGATGAACTATCATATCAGTAGTTTTTTCTAACACCTTTGTAGGTTCTAATCCTTCTAACCCAACTTTTGACTAAAGTTGTAGGGAATCATGTTGATACTTGCTCCCAAATTCATGAATACCTTGTCTATATTAACTCTATTGATACTCGAGGGAATGTAAAAATCCCTTGGGTCCTCTTTCTTCTAGACCATGTTCGAGTTTCCTTCTACTATATGCTCCTTAACCTTCTTTGATTCATCCTCCTTAGAATTCCTCATTACCTTACTTGACATGAATTTTCGTTGAGAAAAATAGGCGAGGCTTTTTGATTGGCTCAATTTTGAACTCAGTTCGAAGGAATTTTGTAATTACTTTTCCTTTTTCCTTGTCTCTATCCTCCTTTGTATGGTTGAATTCTTTTTCTTGGGTTTGAGTGATAGCCATGACCCGTTCCTTTGGGTTTGACTCAGTATTGCTCGGTAGACTACCTACACTTTTATAAAACAATGTATTAGTAAGTTGACCTACTTGAACCTCCAAATTATGGATAGATGATGTGTGGTTCTTCACAATCTGATCAAACTTCGCTTCCATCCTCTTTTGACTTTCATCCTAGCTAGTAAACATCCTCTTCTGATTCTCTTCTTGAGTTGCTAGTTTGGACCCTAAAACCTCTATCAGTTTGTCCATTTTTATCTCCATCGATCCAATTCATTCGTACTAAAATCTAGGAGGGCTTTGTGATCTTGCTTGACCACCTGTATTATTAGTACTCCAAGAAAAATTCGTGTGGGTTTTCCACCCCGAATTATAAGTGTTTGAGTAAGGGTTGTTACCTCTCTATGGCTAGCCCAGATAATTTACTTATTGTGTACCACCGGCTCCTAATTAAAAACATTCAGCTGAGCTATAGTTGTTTTGCCTACGTAGCTCACATTGTACTTGCATTGCCTTTGTTGTAGATGAAGATGCTCTTTGCATGTTGTTTAACTGCTTCATATACCTTTTTGTTCCTTTTAACCCTGTCTACTCCTCTCGCTTGACTAAATGTAACTGTTGCTCTCCAACTCCTCCAAAAGGTTAAGAGCTGCATCTATAGTCTTCCTCATTAAAGAACCTCCAACCCTCTCATGCTTAGATTCACACCATTGTAGAATGTAAGCATCAGGAACTCCCTCGAAAGGTTATAGTAGGGACAATTTCTCTATGATTTTTTAAATCATTCCCAGGCTTCATATAAGGATTCCCTACCTAGTTGAGTAAGTAGAATGACATTCATCATAAATTTTTGCCTTCTTGTAAAAGGCTAGGTTCATGTCTATAAAATTAACAAAAAATGTTTTGTCAAGTAAAACCTACTGATCTTTATGAACAACTTGAATTTTCATGAAAACATACTGAATGATAGTTACATTGTTTATTGACCAAATAATTATCAATGTGTGTGTGTAAGTGATAGGGGTGAACAAACTTAACATTAAGGTCTGGATTAGTTTTATATTTAGTTCAAGGTAACTAGACATAGATTTTACAAGTTAACAAGTTAGAACAACTTAAGTAATAGTGTTTGAAGTTAAATTTGTTTCATGAAGTTCGATGTCGTTAACTCATTAATGCATTTATGTGTATCATATGCTCTAATGTATTTTTATTTCATTTGTTTTATTTTTTTTTGAGGATAAGCAAACATTTAAATGTAGGGATGTTAATAGTTATAGATTGCGTGATGTTTTATGGGTAGTTTAGGATGTGTTTAGTGGTTAAATTTAATTAATTAGCATGTTTTTAGGTTAGAATTGTGTTAGTTAGTTAAATATTTGTGTCTTAAGCGTTTTATTGGTTAGAGCATGCTTTTGAGCTTCAATGTTATGCAATTGAGGTGCTTAAATAGTTTGCTAGTGTTTCAGGTTTAATATTGAAGAACAGAGGAGTTTCAGAGGAGATTCGAACCAGACAGACGACCAAGATCATGGCCAATGTGCCACAATCGAGATAGAATCACAAAGGACCACGATCTTGATATAAGGTCAGACAGTGGGCCACAATTGTGGCCTATGTGATAGACTTTTCGATTTAACTTTCCGAACTTCATTTTTGAGGATGTTTAAGACCTTTTGGGCATAGAAAAAGCCATACATTTGCCTTAATTAGGAAAGAATATAAGGAGAAAAAGAAGACAAGAGGGTAGCCTCCACTTCTTCCAATTTGGAAAACTTCAAGGGAGAGAAGAAGAAAAGAGAGAAGAGGAGAGTCTTTCGACGCTGTTGCCTTCCAGGGTTATCTGATCGACATTCTTTCTCCTATTTATCTTTATTTTCGTTCATTTAATGTTTGAGATAATGAAGGATTGTAGATAATGAATCTTGAATTGTAGATGATGTTCTAACTTTTCCTTTAGGATTTGAACTTGATTTAATGTTAATATAGATATTTGTGTGTTATTGTGTTTGGGTGTTAAGATTAATTGTGGTATTTGCATATTTTTGTGTTAAAATGAGAGGGTGAATCAGATAAAAATGATTGGGTTGGATTGATGAGAATGAAGCGATCCAATAGGCCACATGATTAATCATATCAATTATTATATGGAGAGAGATCCTGTGTGAGATCCGGTAGTTTACTAAAGGGCATAAGATCTAATTAGAGTCTTAGGTGTTTTGTTAATTAAGAGATTGGAAATTTCAAAATTCAATTAGGGTTTATAATATAGGGTTCAATGATTATAACTCAAGAGAGAGTAATCCACCCTACGATAGTTTAAAACCGACACCACAATGACACATAATTGAATAGATTTACGTTGATGATATGGAAAATCCCCTCTATCATAATTTGGTAACCTTTTCTGGTTAATTACATTTATGACTTTTGTGTTACTCAATTTCAATTTCTTTAGTGATGATTTTACAAATTAATTTCTTGATAATCACTTTCCTGTATTTAATTTTCTTTACAATTTTTATTTTTATTTTATTAATTTTTTAAGTTTTAAATAACATAGGATTATATTAGTTCACCTTCCTCGTGGGATCGACTCTACACATGCTACAAATCATAACCCATGCACCTGTGATATTTTGAAGGTTATAAATTGTAAAGCTTGCAAAACTATAAGCAGAAATCAACACCTGAGATTTGGTAATGTAGTTCGGTACACCTTGTCTATATCTATGGGGCCCCTTTCCTAGCTTAATGACTTTCATTGAAGAACAATAGCTTTATACAAGGCTTTACTGAGCTGACACCACTCAACCCTTGACACTATCCACTCGTTTTCACACCTAATGAAAATTTTCAATCCCAGTAGCATGACCACCTTATGCTAACCATAATAGAAGATTTTCGCAATAATGTTTAATAATAAAGATGATAATTGAACAACTAAAGTGCATGAAACAATAAAGACATTAACAATGACAACACTTCAGATAGAAAACAACTCCCCTAAATATATAGCTATAACTCCCCTAAATATGTAGCTTCATCAACAAAAGTATAGGAACGTGTCCATTAAGAAATTTTTGTTTATTATCATTATAGCATCCCATGTATAGCAGCCAAGAAAACTCAACAATTAAACAAACATTTCATCATTGAAATGTCATAACAAAAGAGTTGTAACCACTTAAAAATTGCTGATTGTTTTTCCACTAAAAAAATAACCAGATTATTAGAGTTATGTAAATATAATGCCCTAAAAAGCAAGTGTATTTACATATAACTTAATTTTCTTCCAGTTATTTTTGTAATAAAAATATTTATTATTAATAAAACAAAAGAGTTTGATTTTATTTGTATGAGCATTATATATATCTAGTTATAAGTTATCGAGATTCTTTTGTATGTAATATACATATACATAAAGATGTATGGGAAACATGTATATTATTAGAATCTAAAATAATTTATTCATAGATGAATAATCAAGTTGGTTGCTTGATTATGGTTTAGACTATAGTGTTGTGATTTATCTCCATGTAAGTAAAATAGTTTACTTCAAGGGAATGATAAGTTTCATATCATGATAATAGTTGACTATCGATAATGACACTATTAAATGAATATGAAATCACGTATGTTTTAAAGAATAAAGTAGGCCATTACTTTAATTTTAAAACATACACTTAAGCATTCATTTATTATGGACCATAATCTAAATGAGTGGTGAACTCATATGTGTTTCATTATAATTCTTGATAGGATCGGAATGGGTTTTACAGAGTATGAATCCAGTGTCTGCATGTTGAAATTATCAATTAAAGCATGTATCAGGGAAGATTAACTCAAATAAAGAGTTCATGGTGATATCATCACTTCTAGATGTTTTATAGAGAATGGTGATTAAACTGGCGCCAGTAGTTTGATGGACTAGTTACCCGTCAAGTCTTAACACCAATATGAGATCTTGTGTGTTAATCACCATATAGAGTAAAACGAGAGAACTAGAAGGTAACATAAGGGAAAAACGGTAATTTTACCCTTTATTGTGCGGATGGCTATAATGTGGTTCATATTAAAGTTTGCAATTGGACACCTTAATTGAAACATGCATTCTCATAATATTTAATAATTTAAGAGTTCAACTAATTGTCTTTAGTAGAATGAAATTTAGTTGATAAGCTGGAATTAATTCTAATGAGATTAAATTAATTCCGGGCTTATTAGAGCTTGAATTATATAAGTCGAATTAGATTCTCCATTTGGCTTCTAGGAAGGTTATCAAGCAAAGTAAGAAATATAAATAGAGATTTTAAAGCCTATGATTGAATGTTGGGCTTACTTTAATTAGAAGCCCAAATGAACATTTAGAAATGGCCTAGACTTTGTTTTAATTTGATTAATTAGATTAATTAAATTAAATCAAAATTATTAAAGATAAAAGGAGGTGGATTTTCGGTTTTAATGGTCTAAATGTGCAGCTGCACGTTTAGCATTGTTTTGCTACATTTAAGATGGTTTTTAACATGCATTATCATCATTAAATGGAGTTCTAACCATATCATTAAATGGTTTAATGGTTATCTTTTAATGATAGCATGTAACTATTTAGCATTCATTAGATTAATGAAGAAAGACGTGCATTTGATGGACCCTCTTACTTCTTTCATCATGAAACTGAAAATGAGATGTATCATTTTAATTATTGGTCTTTTCATATGGCCATCTTAAAACAAATGAGAAGAGTCTCATTTATTGGCTTCTTTATGATTGATTAAGGAAGGATGTGATGCATTGGATGCACTTCACTTCTTTCTTTGAGGCTTAACCGAAATTGAGAGAAAGAATACAAGGGGTTGTTAAATTTCTCTCTCTCCCTTGTCTTGCATGAGATAACCGAAATTTGCATGAGAGGAGTCTCATATTTAGCTTCCTTTTCTAAGGAAAAATCTCATCAAGTTTTCTTCTCCTTTCACAAAAAAGGATCTTATTAACCAAGTTATCCAAGGAGAACAAGTGGTAGATCAGATTGGTCGAGGATACAGTAACAATAAGAGGATGCATAACCTAGGAGAGGATACATTGCTAAGGTTAAGATAGCATAGCGAGGAGATAAAGTTGTAGCAAAGGAGTCAGTATATTTCTACCATTTTGTTTTTATGTTAAATATTTTCCTTATACTGCATCATGCATGGCTTGACATGTTGGTTTGGTTATATGCTTCCGCTGAAATTTGATTTTTAAAAACAAAGTTTTGAAATGTACCATTTTATCCAAATCTGCATGCTTAAGTTTTCGATCTTATAATTGGTATCAGAGCAAGGTTCTTACGCATGATTTGGGTTCTTATATATGAAGCATGGGTTGAAAATTTTTGTATGCTGCATATTTTTATGTAATAGAAATATATATGGTGTATGTTTTGCTCTTTTGGGTGTCTTGTACAAAATCATGTAATGATGAAGATGAAGAAGTCATGGATTGAAGAAATGAAGAGGTAAAGTTTCGGTTTTGATTATGGTGTCTTGGCCAAATTTCGGTTTTGTGTGAAAACTAAAGTGCTGGATTTTTGTTTAACAAATTGTTGGTTTTGTGAGAACCAAAGGGGTGAATTTTTGTTTTAACAAATTTTCGGTTTATGAAAATTTTTACAATAGCTTCAATTTTTTGTAAAAGACAAGTGCAGCTCTCTGTTTTCTTTTGGACAAATTTCGGTTTTGTAAAAATCAGATTTTTGTTGGAAAAGAAAGGCCAGTACACACTTTTTACCAATTGTTTGGGTTATGTGAGTGAAGAGGTCAAAGTAAAAGATCCAAGTCTAAGAAGATTTTGTTGGGCCTAAAAGCCTTGTAATTATTTTTATGTTTCTAGGATGGATAATCAAAAGTGACTTAATAATTCATGTGATGAATGGATAAATGAATGCAAATAATATGTGATATTATGTTGTTGCATGTCATTTAGAAAATTGCCACCCTAAGCTTTGCCATGCATTCATTATGTATGAGATATATAATGAAACAATATAGGATGGATAATAAATTACATCTAGACAAGATGGTATTTATTAAAACTTAAAGCCCAAAAAGATTGAGTGGGTGAGGATGCTCATATGAGAGTCCACGGTCTCCATATGATGGCCCATTTACATATGGTGAAGTTACTCCCCACTGGACGCATGAATTCTAGATCTTGTATAGTTTGGGTCTCTTAAAGGATAAGTCCACTTATTAATAGCAAATATGACCTCCCACCAAGGCATAGTTTACAAGTACCTTTAGTGGATAAATCAAATGGTTATATACTCAACATATTTTATCAATAACCTACCCATTGTTGCTTTATTGGTAAAAGTATTGCCAAATCATGGCGCTTCTCAAAAAGTTAAGCTTGATAGTTTTTTAAATGAGAGGGTCCCAGTTTTTCTTTTAATGTATAAGATGGGTCATCTTCACTTAGTCCATTATAGAAAAGAAAAAAAACTATCGTATAAAGTTTTAATTTTTTAAGTTTTGTTAATTTTATCATCATGCATACATGCATCATGATTTTATACAAAGTTCCAATATTGTTGAGTAGTACGCTAATGTTTTAACAATTTATATTTTCAGACATAATCAACCACAGTATGAATCCACTTACTTTGCTCTTGACAAATAACAAATTAGAAAATGGAGAGAATTTTAATGAATAGAGGCGTAGCCTTGACATTGTTCTTAAATATGAATGAATTTTAGTATTAACTGAGAATGAGCTTGCACCTCTGGGTGGAGATTTAACTCTAATGCTGATAAGACTACTAAGTGCTATATTCTAGCTTTTTTCAGTGGCATGTTGCAAAAGCAAATTGCTTATATGAAAACTACTAATGCAATGGCTCATCACCTGCATGAGATTTTTGGTGTGAGGAATAGGTCTGTAAGGGTGAAAGCTATCTAAACCTTTCATAATCTCAAACAAAAACTTCATGAACTGGTGCAGGATTACATACTTAAGGTAATCTCTACGGTCACTGAGGCTGAGATGCTTGGGGCAGACATAGATGCAATTACGCAAATGATTATGATCATCAATAGCTTAAACTCTTCTTTTCAGCAGTTTAAGTTAAACTATGAGCTCAACAACAAGGATTATACCTTGAGTGAGTTGATGAATACCTCCAGAGTATGGAGGGGATATTAAACATCAAGGCTCATGAGCCAGAAGCTAATGTAGCATCTTCTTCTAAGCCCAAGGGTAAGGGCAAGAAAAAGAAGAAGGGATCTAGTCAAAAAGAAGGCCAAAGAGGACACCAAAGGAAAGTGTTTCCAATGTGGTAAGCAGGGTCACTGGAAATGAAACTGTGCAGTCTACCTTGAGTCTCTCAAAAGCAAACAAGGTATGGATTTCCTAAGTTTGTTAGGAACTAGAAATATGGCAGATTCTAATTCTTGGATATTAGATTTAGGAGCCAATAACCATGTTTGCAATTCTTTACAGGGGTTCTAGCAAAGGAAAAGACTATATAAAAGCCGGTTTCAAGTCAAGATAGTAGATGGATCCTATGTTTTAGCAAAATCAGTGGGAATAGTTATCTTGGACTTTCCTAGTGGTCATAGGTTATAGTTGGAGGATGTATATTACATCCCAATGGTTGTAAGGAACATGATTTTTGTTTTTTGTTTAATAAAATCTAGATATTCCTAATATTTTGAAAATATTGTTTCAATATATGAGAATAAGGATTTCATTTGTAATGTAATAATTAAACAAGGATTGTTCTTTATAGAACCTATTACAGGCTCACTAAACATCACAGAATTGATAAAGCCAAGACAATCCAATGTCTCTAGCATTAATTCAAAACACCTGTGGAACTTGAGAATAAGTCATATCAATCAGAAAAGACTTGACAGGTTAGTCAAGGATGGGATTCTTATGGGTTTGGATAATGATCCATTACCCACCTGTGAATCTTATATTAAAGGAAAAATGACCAAGGCCTCATTTCCTTCGAAAGGAAATAGATCTGAATCTATGTTAGACCTAGTAAATACTGATGTGTGTGGGCCGATGAAGGTACAAGCTAGAGGAGGTTATGAATACTTCATAACCTTTATAGATGATTACTCTAGACATGGCTATTTGTATTTGAAGCATAAAAAAGAGTGAGTCCTTTGAAAAGTTCAAAGAATTCAAAGCTGAAGCTAATAAGCAACTAGGCAAGCCATTAAAACAACTTTGATAGGATCAAGGTGGTAAGTACTTATCTAGAGAGTTCTAAAAATATTTAATTGATAATGGACTTGTTTCTAACTTATCAGCTCCTCAAACGTCTCAACAAAATGGTGTAGTTGAGAGGAGAAATAAAACTCTATTAGAAATGTTAACATCAATGATGTCTTATGCTAGCCTTCTAGAATCATTATAGGGATATGCCATACAAACGACAACTTATCTTCTTAACTTTTCTCCATTCAAATCGGTGTCTAAAATACCTAGGGAGTTGTGGACTGGCCAAGTGCCTTCATTATGGCACTTAAGGACATGGGGCTGCCCAGCCCATGTTCTAAGGCCTGAATCCACAAAGATGGAACCAAGGTCAGAAGTATGTTTATTTGGAGGATATCCTACGGGTACTATTTTTACAGTCCACAGGACAAGAAAGTATTTGTGTCTTCAAATGCAACCTTCCTAAAGGAGGAGTTTGTGAGAAATCACAAAGGAAGAAGTGAAGTACTACTCAAAGAGTAAGCTATTTCATCTAAAACAAAAGTTAATTTGGATATAGTAGAACATGATGTCGAAATGGATTCAAGAGTTGAATCGAAAGAGCAACCTGAACATCAAGTAATGCCTATACGTAGTGGGAGGGTTGTGAGACAACCTAATAGGTATCTAGTGTTGGATCGGAAAAAGAAAGCATGTTATATTTGGAGAAACGATCGATTTCAAAACTTTTAAGAAATCATTTTTTCAGTAGAAGCAACAAATCCAAATCATTATGCCAATCCAAACATGATATGGTATAAGGATAATGAAACACAAACAAGATGAAGAGTATTAACGACTCCTTTGCAACAACTTTAAATCCTCGCTGCGCTATCCTCTCCTTCTTCTTGTATCCAAATCCTTTGCTTTTGAATCTTTTCCTTTAGCAA
>JAOSBO010000209.1:31064214-31081859 GCA_027563915.1 Erythroxylum rotundifolium | reverse complement strand
ACAAATTGGTTTTTAACCTGTTAACATGAAGCACATTCTTCAGGTGTGGCAGTCCATCCATATACAGGGTCCTCTTCCAAAAACTAAAGCCTTCTTTCCATCACAAAAGGTAATGTGGCCATCTATGTAAATTTGATAATCCATCAAGTAACTTCTATCATCTATCATGTGACTTGAGTTCCTACTACCAAGATACCAACCATTATATGAAGTAGCTTGCATGGATTTAAGAGCTACAAGTGCTTGTAATTGATCCTTTCTAACCTAAGTATGTTTTGGTAACATAGGCTGATGTTGGAAATTCATCAAAATGTTTAGATTTTTGGATTTGAGCCCATTGAAATATCATTTGTAACAAGCTATAACAATTTGGACCTATATACCCGTTTACTCCACAAAAGTGAAATGTAAGTATAAATCTTCTATTCCTCTTTGAATTTTCTCATTTGACAGATCTAGTTGCACTATTTTTCTCATCATCCAACTTATAACATTCACCTTTATAACCAATACCTTGAAGGTCTCCTTTAATCTTACCAATTTCTAACAATTTTTTTAGCTTTTCAATGCCTCTATTTAACATCCTTCTACCTTTTTCAGTAGTAACCAGCTTCAACTTTGTTTCATCAAGGTCATCTATTGTAGATAATAACTTCCTCTTAAGATCTTGAATGGTATTCTTTATGGTAAAATGTTCTTTATTGAATTTCTCATTTTTCTTACATGTTTCCACCCATTTTACATACATTAACTCATAAGCTTTGCAAATATCCTCCTTTTTTTACTCTAAATCACTATCATCACTATCATAATATAAACTAAAACTATAGACTATTTCTTCTACAATTTTTCTAGAATTTTTGACTGGTTTAACTTCGTTTTCCCCATCAGTTTCTTCTCTGGTTACCATTAAGCAAGTAAATGGACTTTTGTTGTATAAAGCAATTAACGAAGCACGATTACTCAAAATTTGTCTTCACTATCATATTCACTTTTAAATTCATTCTCACTCCAAGTAATTATGTAAAACTGCTCTTTTCTTTTGTTTATGACATTAAATTTTCTTCACCTTTCTTTCAACCTTTTTTGTTTTAGCTTATTGCTTGAAATTATTATTTAATGAGCTCCCTTCATCTTGTTTAAACTCAATTCTATCTTTCTTCAACTTCTTTAGCCACTTGCTAAAATTTCTTGTTAAAACACGATATCCTCATTCTCATTGAATTCATCTTCTGAGTCATTTGAAATTTTTTTGACCTTAGCTTGTGACACCAATCCTTTTGTCTTCTCTAGCTTATCTCTCAACAAATTCATCTCAAAGTTAATAAGAAATATAACTACCTTATCCAAAGATAACTTATTGACATCATGGGCTTCTTAGATGGCTGTAATTTTTTATATAAATCTTGGAGGCAATGATCTTAATGTCTTCTTGACAAGTTTTAAATTTGAATATTTTTTCCTACATTGATGTGCTTGGTTTGCAATGTCATGCTGTCTCTCATAGAAATCTCAAATAGTTTCACTTCCATCCATCTTCAGCTCTTTAAATCTAGTAGCCAACATTTGAAGTTTCAAAGCCATCACAAATTTTGATACCTCATGTATTGTTTGCAACAGGTCCCACACTTCTTTTTCTTATTCATAGCCTAATATCATAGCAAAGCGACCTTCATCTACTACACTAAAGATGACATGTATGGTTTGAGAATTTCCAAGCATTCCCTCTTGTTTAGCCCTTGTCCATTCAGATGGATCTTTAAGTATTGCTTCTCTCTTTTCATTAGTTGTCAGTGGATGTGTCTAGCCATTTAAAACTGAGTTCTATACTTTTTTTCCTTATGCCGAAATTAATACTCTCATTTGTAATTTCCATACGGGATAATTTGAACCATTTAGCAACGGTGGCCTAGTGATTGATGCCTCTTCTCTAGAAGTCATAATTTCAAAATACGGATTTGCATTAACTTGACATACCAAGTTTTGATTTGGTGAACCTTGTGTGGATACCAATTGTAAATTGAAAAGGATGTTGATTTGTAAAAATCTGGTTCTGTCATAGTTGCATATGAACTATATTTGTCAGTTACTTAATATAAAGCAACTATGTTAGCAACTGTTAACTTTCCAACATAAACAAAAAAAATTAAACATGAAATTATCAAATCAACACATGATATTTAGTAATGTAGTTTGACACATTTTACCTATGTCTGCTGGGCCTTCACCTAGCTTAATAATCAAAAAACAATATCTACTGAGCTGACACCACTAAACCCTTGACACTATCTACTCGTTCTCGCACCCCATGAAATTTTTTCACTCCTAATAACACTATCACCTCGTGCTAACCTCAATGGAGGATTTTCAAAAAAAATTTTAATAGTAAAGATGATAATTAAACAACTCAAGTGATTGAAATAATAAAGACATAAACAAAGACAACACTTGAGATAAAAAAACTCCCCTAAATATTTAGCTTCATCAATGAAAGTATAGGGAGTTGTCCAAGAAATTTGTTGTTAATCTTCAATATTGTCACTAGAGCATCCCAGCATAGCAACCACGAAAACTAAACAAATGAACAAACATTTCATTACCAAAATGTCATAAACAAAAAACTTGTAACCACTCAGAAAGTGCTCAATGTTTTTCCACCAAAAACAACAACCAAACAACCTAGAAAAATTACGAAATAGATAGAAATCTAACTGTCTTAAATAGATATGATTGCCAAAATAGGTTATCAAGAAGAGTCCAAAAATCAACATCCTAGGATTTTATCCCAATGAAATCCTCTCTTGAATAGGATTTTATCCCAATGAAAACCTTATCTTTAAAGAATTCCACATAAGGTAGAAAATTTTTCACAAAGAAATTCAACAAATAACCGAAGATGTCCAATTACAAATAATGCTCAAAATAAACTAATTAAGATATCTTAATATATCTTAACACATAGGACAATCTTGGTTACACGGGAGTGAATTATTCGGCACCAAAGATGATTATTTGTTGAAGAATAAGAAAGATTATGTTGAAATAAGGAGAACATAAAACTACTCCATGTGCTAGACGGTAGAAGGATACATATATTCAAGAAATAATTTTCTTCACTACTAAGCGAGCTTCATACACAACTTCCAATGCTATATGCTTACGCTTGTTAATCCTACCCCCTAATGTCATTGTTATTTTATGCCCTTATAGCCAATCAATTGGATGCAATTTAATCTATGACATTATTTTTAATTAATGAAAAAGCCTTTCTTTATTTTTATCTATTAATTTATTGCACTTGATGATTTAATATTGAAAGTAAAATCCTTGGAATAATTACTATGTAATTGGAATTATGATGATATCATAATTGTGATATTCAATTTACATTTACATATTGTTTTTAAATGTTCCTAGTTGTAGTTTTTCAAGATTGGATATTGTTGAAACAGTAAAACAAGCACACATTATGTTTCTTTCGTATGAAGAAAGTAATTAATCTCATAAATTGAAGTATAGGAATATTTAAACTAATGTGTGGGTGATTATTAGACCATAAGTCACTAAACTAACCCGACTATGGGAATCTCAAATGAAATATTACTTATGCATCTATAGATTTCCTTATATGATGGTTGAATAATTAATCCTTAGACTTAAGATTACCTAGGTATCTCATATGGGAATTACTGAGTTAGTTGAGAGGCTACAAGAGATATATGAAGCTACATATTTTGAATTTTAGCAAGATGTAAAATGAAACATCAAGATCTATATATGTAAAGCTTCATGCATTGAGGAGTATCAATGTGATAATTTCACATCCTTAACCAAAGACGAACCACGATTATCCCTTGAGAGTCTTAATGGAGTTCGTTCCCTCCTGCTTTCGATTTCACGTTTTCGTTCTTTCCCCCTCTCCTCTCGATGCTCCAAAAGGCACTCCCTTTTACTTTTTTCCCTTTCCTTTTACCTTTCTCTATATCTTTCTCATTCTCATTCCCTTTTAACGAATCACATACACCTATTTTGGGTATTATAGTCATTAGTCTTCAAATAACTACCAAAGGTAGTTAAGGTTTTTAAATGTAAAAACCAAAGAATGAAAACAATAGATACTTGTGTGTTTGTCTCTTCTTGACCATTACTTTTCACACAAAGAAGAAACAAAAAATTACCTGCAGTAAAGTGTTTCTTTAATAGGTGGAACTACAACAATAATCCAAGTACGTGATTATTTGTTTTGTATGCATATGCAAAGATCCTGTTTAACATGATTTATGTGGTGATGTTCTATCTTAGTTTATATTTTATATATGCATGCTAACATTAAGATGTTGAAACATGTGTTAAACTTTGGCTATTGATTATTTTTGGTGAAATGGTATTCCTTCTCTCATTACTTCTCTCTCTATAAGCTTTTTTCCTCCCTCTTGTGTTTGTTTCCTGGGAAATTTAGAAAACAAAAAATGATAAGCACTTTGATCACTCTTACCTCTTAAGTATCCAACTTCAATGGCACTATACGTTAGTCGTCTTTATTTTTTTTAGTCCATCAGTTTTCTGTGAATCAATATGGTGTTGAGAGTGGGATGTGAAACCACACCTTATCAAAGATTTCCACTGAAAAATCAAAACTTGAAATCTCGTAGAAATCAGTGCTCTGCCTCTACATGGTGCGGGCTTCGTGGTTAGTTATCGTTTCTGAAAAGGCTAGTGAGTAAGACAAGCCCATTAATGGATTTACAGAAGAAACACATTCAATTCGACTTCATCTTTGGTTTAGTATCACAAGTTTTGAATGTTTGTTATGAATCAATACTCTCTGTTTTTTTTCAAATTTTTGGTTGTTGCATTGTTGATGAAAATAGATTAAAAGAACTAGGGTATAGTGCGTCATATTGGTTTCATAATCATGGAACTGATTAGATTTTGCTGGAACATCCTACATTCTATCAAATATTTGTTGGATTCTAGTGTTAAAAGTTAAGGGCTTGGAAATGGGGATTTGGGTTTTGCAAGACAGTTGTGTATCCTGCCTCATGAAATTGAAACTGAAACTAAAACCCATTAGAGACGTTTAGTTTAATGGCTACCCAAGAACATGATAGTGTTTAGGGAAAGTAATAAGAGTAGGATAAATAGTTCGAGATATTCAAGAACGTCGAATTCATTTAGGCGTTCAACTTTTGCATTATAATAAAATTAAACTCAATTTGTTTAGTTAAAAAAAACTTAGAATAAGTTTCTAAAACCAACAAAATTGAAAATGAGTTTTCTAATTGTATTATTTTTGTTGAATTAAAATTAGACATATTTTTTCTAATTAAATCAATACTAATTTGTTTAGTTGAAATTAGATAGGAGTTTAATTAAACCAAGATAAATTGATCAGTTCCATTATAATTTAAATTAGAAATAATTTTCTAATTTATTTTGACTTATTCATATTTGAATATGATTAGATTAGAAATAAGTTTCTAATTGATTAGATATTAATAGCATAATTTGATCAGTTTCATAAATTGCTAATAGAATTAAATTGTTTCCATTTTATGAGCATGAGTTTGCTATGTGTTAGAAAAAATAATTTGTTCATTTTGTGCACTTTTCTGATTTCTAAAAATTTGTTTTTCAAGAAGATTTCATTATTAAGCAGACTTCTAAGCTTATTTGATGTGATTGAATTATTTACTCTATGAACGATTAATATGACAATAACATGCATATTTATTTCTTTCTTATTACAAAAACTTAGTATTTCAAAATGACTACTGCTTCAAAGAATATTGTTGTCGAACTCAATAGTGGTGAGAAACTCATAGTGACAATTGTGAAATTTGGAATATGAAAATCTAATATGTATCAGAGGAGCAAGAGGCTCTTGAACCATTAAACCTAACCATAGAAGTTCCTAAGGAGGGCACTATGGCCCAACATAGGAGGAATCGTGATGCATATGAATTATAGAAAAAGTAGAATTCTTTGGTTTGCGTCACGTTGCTAAGTAGCATCGATAATTGCTAGGCCCCATTTTTGGAGCCTAACTATCCAAATTACCATGAGACGTGAACATGTTGGGCCCATAGGGTTATTTCCATGGGGTCTCTCTCTAGCGAAAACTAGTTTGGAAAGTGGTATCACAACTTGACTTCTTCAGAACAATTGTAGATCCATGTCTCTAGTTTATTTTGAAACAATAATCATCTCATTTGGAGCTTTACAGATCAAGATATGATTAAATTACCAAAGTATGTTTAGTAAAACAATCAATTCATGCTCTTCCAATCGATTCCCTCATTTTCTTTCCATTAATCTTTTTCAAATCAACACCAAAGGCTAAAAATGATAGGAAAATGTGGTAGGAATCTGTTGGTTCAATAGTCACATCATTTGGAGGTCAGATGATGAAGTTATAGCGATTATGTCCTCAATCATATTGTACCTATCTTAGGACAATTGGCATAACTTTCACTAGAGATATCTAATTGTGGTCATTTTAGGACTGTCTCGAAAAGGGATTTTATGAAGACCTTGAGAAAGATTTTTCCATCTAGATGGTCAAAATAGCTTTGTCATACACTTCATCTTACGTTTCACCTTACCTACTGTTCATCTGGTATCTTCTTACCTATGCATTGTTTTATAGCCATATCTTTTGTATCCGAAGGCCAAAAATCCCAAACTTTATATCGTTGGAAAGATAGATAAGCTACAACTTTGATGAAGACATCTTTGGCTTATTCTACCTAAATCGATACAGTTTGTCCTTTAAGTTCAAAACTTAATTTCCAAACCTATGAAAGTTTACAAACTACAATATTTCTTCATATCAATTCAACTACTAAGTGCTTTTGCTAAACTCTTGAATCTCATCTCAAATGATTTATCCCATATAACCCTTCCAATCTCTAACATGCTATTCTAAAACAAACAACAATTTGCAAGCTCAACGAAGAAGAATGTGGACATACATTTGACCAACCAATAACTCAACCAAAAGATAAATATGTACATAAACAAAAGATAGTTCTTTATTCCTTAATCTTATTACCGAATCAAAATAGAGTTACACATCAACAATCCACATTAATAACTTAATACAAAAATACAAATGGATGCTCGTGTTTTTTTTAATATAAAGGAAGGATAAACTAACTAGATTACAAACAATAACTCATTCCTCGACGGTACATCACTCCTTGGTGATCTTATTGAGCAACCTTCAAAATATCAGATGGTTGTGCTGGTAGAAAGTGCAATCCTGGTTGTGCATGTAAAGCTAATTTTGCCAATTTATCCGCACATTGGATCCCCTAACGATAGGTATGCTGTAGTTAAATTGTCCAATCACGCTCCAACATGTCCAGTATGTCCTGCACCAAAGGCAAATCATCATTAAATCTCCCTAGTGAGCAGGAAAGAATGTTTATAACTTCTAGAGAGTCATTTCAATGATTAGATTGTGGAAGTTCAACTCCCATGCTATGTTAAGCCCTTCATGAATCCCTTATGGCTCCACTACTAATAGTGAGCGTTTGCCAACACCAACCAAGAAGTCACCACACCATTGGCTGGTACAGTCCTGAAAAAGACCCCCAGCCGATCCTAAAGATGATCTTTGTTGCACTATGCCATCTGTGTTTAACTTCATCCAGCCCAGTGGTGGTGGGCTCCAACTTATGCCCTGCCCTATTTACAGTCCCACGTTATAGATGACTCTTCCAGTCACAATATGCACTTTTACGATCCAACTAACATATCCTAAGAACAGACGATACCCATCTGCTGACCACACAAAATCATCCTTGAAGAGGCTCTTGTTTCTCCAATACCATAAAAACCAACAAGCCATTCCAAAAATGATGGCCCATTCCTCCAATCTTCGATGGGAAGTATTAGTAAGATTTGAGTGAAGAGACTCCTTCTCAGCCTGGGAAAAGAAGTCAATCGCTAGGATTTCAGGGTTAAGATGGCCCCAAAAGGTTTTCACCCTAGAACAATCCTGAACTGCATGCAAAGTGATTTCGACTTGCCCACAGTACGGATAGTTGTCATTCGAGGTGAGGTGTCTGGCAACACGCTCGTGGTTCATAAGTAGCTACCTTTTAGCTAAAAGCCATAAAAAGGATCGAATACGTTGTGGACCTTCCCATTTTCATATTGTATTCCATATCAAGTTAGGAGCCTCTGGTTCCTGTTATGCAATTAATTCATAAGCTGAAGCTACAGTGAATATTCCGGTGGGTCTTTGGCCCCGAATTAATTGATCGTCTATGATGCCTGTGGCAGGAGGGCAGATATTGGCGAGCATTCTATACACTGAGGAAGGAAGATATTTATGGATCATGTCCCACTTCCAAGTGGCCCCCTCGTCCATATACTCTGCTATGGATGTCTGCAATAGATAGTCCGATAAGGGGTATGTTGTCTCTGTAATTAATAGGCCCCAGTTGGTTATCCATTGATCGATCTAGAACCGTGTTTATCTTCTGTTGCCTAATCTCCAGTGGAGCCCTTGTCGGACGTAGTCCTATGTGGCAGCTATCCCCCACCAAATGCTCGATGCCCTTTGTTTGGTAAGGTTTTGTGGTATCTGATGAAAATATATTCGATATTTTGCTCAAAGGATTTCGACCCATAAAGCTGAAGGTTTAGTGAACAATGCCCAGCTGAGCTTGGTTAATAATGCATCGTTCATTGCTCGAATGCATTTGAGTCCTAGTCCACTTAGATGTTTCGAACGACACACTGCATGCCAATTAATGAGATGGATCTTACGCTGGCCATTGGACAAACCCCAGATGAATGTTCTCATAATTTTCTCCATTTCATCACATAATGTCCTAGGCAATCGCACCGTTTGCATCGTGTAAATGGGGAGGGACGCTATCACGGATTTGGTTAATGTGGTACGCCCTACCATGGATAACTCCCTCGCTCGCCACCCTGCTAGTTGCTGCTGTGCTTGATCGAGGATGTATTGATAGGTGTGTCGCTTAGATCGTTAGTGTAACAAAGGCACGCCTAAGTATTTTCCCAAATTATTCATGCTTTGAATCTTTAGCATATGGCTAAGTCATTGCGCTTGTATCGGAGGAACATTCCTAGAGAAGAAAATTTAGGTCTTAGTACAGTTCACTTTATGACCTGACATACCACAGAATTCACGAGACCTCCACTACCTGCGTTTCTATAGCTTCTCCGAAGAGAACTAGGTCATCTGCAAAAAGGATGTGGGAAATGGGGGGTCTTGTCCGATCCCATTTGAAGGGTTTCCACCTATCACGATTCACCGCATTGGAGATGAGATGGCCTAGTTGTTCCGTACACAACATAAAAAGATAGGGCGATAATGGATCGCCTTGTCTAATACCCCGAGAAGGGCTAAACAATTTTAAATGTATGCCATTCCATGCAATTTGCATTGTGACCGTGGACACACATTTCATGATGAGGCAGGTGAGGTTAATAGGAATGCTCAGTTCTGGAGCGTGTCTTAGATGAACTGCCATTTTAATCGATCATAGGCTTTTTCCAGGTCTACTTTCAGTGCAAAATACCTAAGCTTGCCTCGTTTCTGGTGCATTGAATGAATGATCTCCTGGTCGATGATGATGTTATCTATGATCTATCAGCCAAAGATGAAACTACACTGGTTATTTGCTACTAAAGTATTGAGATGAGGTTTCAGCCAGTTGACTATCACTTTGGATAAGGTTTTATGTATTACTGAGTATAAACTAACAGCCGAAACTGAGTAATATACTCTGGGGACTAAACTTTGGGAATTAAGACCAGAATCGTTTGATTCAACTCTGGCTCCTAGACTTCATTGTCGAATAGTCTTTGAATTAACCTCACGATCGTTAGACCAACTGTGCCCCATTAGGTTTGGTAGAATAGCACGGTAAATCCATCGACTCTTAGTGTTTTATTCGGGTTCATACCGAATAGAGCGGTTTTGATTTTATTGGCATGGACTAGGTGGCTGAGTTCTAGTAATTGCGCCTCAGACAAACGAGGAAAGGTAACGGCACAAGGAAGGTGTGATGTATGCGGGTCTGTGTCAGTGTACACATCAGTAAAGTATTCCTTCTCCATGGTATGCAGTTGCTGGTCCTCGGCTATAAACTTGTCATTGAGATCGAAAAGCCACACTATCCGCATCTTCTTTTGTTTTGACTTTGAGAGTGTGTTGTAATACTTAGTATTACGGTCTCCCTGTGATAGCCAATCACATCGTGCTTTTTCATGGCAAAAGAGCTCTTCTTCACATAACACTTGGACTAGTTCCCCACTCAACTAGTGTTCCAGTGCCATAAGGGTTTCAAATTCCGCTACCATCAAGGCTCTCTATATACCTTCCAATCGAGCTAATAGCCTTTTCTTATGATGAAAAATGTTCCCAAATACCCATCTATTCCAGTGAGTTAGTTGGCTTGAAAATGAATGTAGCGATTTTGTAAATGTCGTCTCCGCAGGGAGCAATTTCTCTACCACTACGTTGTGAAACTCCTCATGGGTGAGCCACGCTGATTGGAATTGGAATAGGGGCTAGCTGACAATCAACACGTTAGGTTGAAAAATTAGCATTGGTCGATGATCAGAGCCTAAAAAACGTAGATGGTGGTTAACAATGTACTCAAAGTTATTACACCAGGATGTGGATCCGAAAACTCTATCTAAACGAGCTTGGACATTTCCATGCTTCCAAGTGAATCGGGATCCAATGTAGTCCAATTGATAAAGACCACACTCATGGACCCATTCTGTGCATACTCATTTTTGATATGCTTATAAAGCTATCTAAGATGTTCACTAACTTAGTACAATAATCTCTAACTATCTTGGAGTTTCTAATGCCTTGCAAGGAATTAACAACCTTCCTGTTCTACACCTGAGGAGTAAAATAATGGGTTGATCTACACAACTCAATGGCTAATATATTTATAGCCATCGGCAATTGACCATAATTCAGGCATATGCACATGTATAGCTAACAATTCAAGTATTCTCATTTTAGCTCAATACTCATAACACATAACATAGACTTTATCCATTAAACACAACACTCAAATGCATTATACTTAACAATTCAAAGATGCAATGCACAAACAAATGGCTTGAGATTTTCGTGGAATGAAACAGATAAACTAAAGTTTATGCCATGAACAAAACGAGTCGAATTTTTCAGGATCTCATGGCCTTAAGCAGGCAGTCAGGAGAAGACTGTAGGTTGATGTGCACGTGACTAACAAAACGGGTTCCTCTCTTGCCCAATCACAACAAAATTTTATGCTTAATATAGTTAATGACAAAATCTATAATCTCATGCTTCTTTTACTTTTTCTTCTTTCATTTTATACAAATGTCATAACTTTTTTCAAGGTATAATATAATCATAATTCATCATGCATTTTCAAATATTCACAATGATTTCAATTTTAGCAAATCAAATGCAAGCAAATCAACATACACACACATAGGCAAGAATTTGCCTAATTACACAGTAACTATGAATACATTACCCATCTAAATCCTTTACAAAAATCCAACTCAAGGTTGTCTTTCCTCTTGCTCTTAGGCAGGATTCTCTTGGTTTCCTAAAACAACCAAGGTTCCATTCTAAACAACATTCTTATTAAATTCATAATCTTCAATAATAACAAAAAATGCAATAAACACAAATGAAACTCAAATCTAACCTACCCATAGTCCATCTAGGTTAGAAAACACAAAACCTAGTTTAGAAACCCTAGAAATCAAATGGGTTCCTTCTTCCTCTTCTTCGAACACAACACCCACTCTCTTTCAAAGCCCTTCATTCTCAACATAACCCATTTCTTTAATAAAGCAAAAAGAAAAGATGATTAACTTAACAAGTTTGATTTTTCTTTTTCCTACGTTTTCTTCTTTTTCTCTAACTTCTCTCTTTTCTTTTCTCTTCTACGGCTTTCTCTTCTCTTCTTCTAAATTTTAAGACAAGTTTTATCCTTGGTCTCTCAATTATGCCCTCATTATTTAATACAATGTCCATTTACCCCTTCTTTTATCTTTATCCACTAACTCCTTAAGCTAACTTAATTCTAACTTTCCCACATTAATTCCATCTTAATTCTAATCTTTCCATCTAATTCTAATCTCTATTCATGCTTACTAAATTTAATGACCTAATTCTAAGATAAATAAATAAACAAACAAATCGAAATCAAATAATTAAATAAATAAATTGATCATAATCAAAAAAAATTTCGGGGTCCAACATTTCTCCCCCTAAAAGAATTTCGTCCTCGAAATTCTTACCTGATTCCATGAAGAGCTGTGGATACTTCTCCTTCATTGCTTTTAAAGGCCCCCATGTTGCCTCTTCTGTCAAATGTTTCTTCCATAAGACTTTAACTAGTTTCACAAACTTGTTTCTCAAAATATTTTCCTTCGAATCTAAGATCTCCACTGGCTACTCCTCATACGTCAAATCCTCCCTTAATTGGACCTCTGATGGTTAAACTATGTGTGAAGGATCTGATCGGTACTTCCTTAACATTAATACATGGAAGACATTGTGAATCTTAGACAATTCCATTAGCAGGGCTAGCTTATAGGCTAAAGGCCCAATCTTTTCAATGATCTCATGAGGGGCTATGAATCACGGACTAAACTTGCCCTTCTTACCAAACCTCAAAACCCCTTTCCATGAAGAAGCTCTGAGAAACACTTTGTCTCCAACGTCAAATTCCATCTCCCTTCTATAAGCATCGGTATAACTTTTCATCTATCTTGAGCTACTTTAAGTCTCTCTTTCACCAATTTAATCTTATCAACTATAAATTGCATCAATTCAAGCCCTAAAAACCTCCTTTCACCTTCCTCATCCCAATAAATAGGAGTTCTATACCTCTTACCATACAAAGCTTCATAAGGTGCCATTTGGATTCCCGAGTGATAGGAATTATTATAGGAGAATTCAATTAATGGTAGATGATCATCCCATGAGCCTTTGAAATCCATAACACAAGCTCTCAACATGCCTCCAAAATTCTGATTATTCTCTCTGATTGTCCATCAATCTATGGATGGAAGGTTGTACTAAAGTGCAACTTAGTTCCTAAAGCCTCTTGTAAGCTTTCTCAAATTTTGCAGGTGAACCTAGGATCTCTATCTGAGACTATAGAACTCAAAATCCCATGAAACTTGATTATCTCTTCTATATATTTCTTGGCCAAAGTACTCAAAGAATCGGTTTGTTTAATTGGCAAGAAATGTGCTGACTTAGTTAACCTATCAACAATCACCCATTTGCAACGTGCTTCTTGCTAGTTCTTAGCAATACCATTAGAAATCCATCGTAATCTTCTCCCATTTCCATTCAAGAATCGACAAAGGTTTAAGCTTATTGATGCGTGCTTGATGTTTTGCTTTAACTTGCTGACACACTAAGCATCTTTTAACATACTCTGCAATATCTTTCTTCATTACTTTCTACCAAAAGTATTCTTTTAAATCTTTATACATTCTTGTACTTCCTAGGTGCATTGTATAATGTGCATTGTGTGCCTCATCATGAATCTCGTCTTTCAAGTCTTGCATATCAAGAATATATAGTCTGCTACCTACCACCATCAATCCATCTTCCCTTACCTCTATTTCAGAAGGTTTACCATTTTTAATCTCTTCCCTAAGCTTGCTCAAAGACTCATCTTGCTTCTGTAATTCCTTAATCTTCTCATTCAACACTGGCCTTACTCTAAAATCAACTAATGCACACCCAGATTCAGCTTGTCTCAATGTCAACCTGAGTTTGGGTAATTCCTTCAACAAAGGAAGATACACTGTCTCCACATGTACCATAGTCGATTTTCTACTCAATGCATCAGCTACTACATTAGCTTTCCCTAGATGATATTCTATCACCAAGTCATAATCCTTTAGTAGCTCTAACCATCTTCTCTGTCTCAAATTCAACTCTTTTTAGCTCATCAGATACTTAAGACTCTCATGGTCTGTAAACACCCTAGTGGTGACTCCATATAAGTAGTTTCTTCATATTTTCAATGCAAAGATTATAGCAGCTAACTCCAAGTCATTCGTAGGATAATCCATCTCATAAGGTTTCAACTGCCTAGAGGCATAGGCAATCACTTTGTCTCCTTGCATCAACACACACCCTAATCCTTTCCTCGAGGCATCACTATACACTATGTATCCATCACTACTGGAAGACAAAGTCAAAATTGGTGTAATTTAGCCTATTCTTCAATTCTTCAAAACTATTATGGCACTCCTCTGTCCACACAAACTTCTGATTCTTCCTTGCCAATTTGGAAAGTGGAGCTGCTATCATAGAAAAGCCCTCCACAAATCTTCTATAATACCCAGCTAAGCCCAAGGAACTTCTCACTTCAGCTACATTCTTAGGTGCTTCCCATTTCACAACCACTTCTATCTTCCCCGAATCCACATGTACTCCTTACTCCGAAATCATATGTCCAAGAAATGCCACTTTCTATAGCCAAAATTCACATTAGTCGAATTTGGCATATAACTCTTCCTTCCTTAATGTCTTCAAGGCAATCCTCAAATGTTCCTCATGCTCCTTGTCACTCTTCGAATAAACCAATATGTCATCAATGAAGACTATCACAAATCAGTCCAAGAAAGGGTTAAAGACTCTATTCATTAAGTCTATAAAGGATGTAGGGGCATTTGTTAATCCAAATGGCATAACTAATAACTCAAAGTGCCCATATCATGTTCTAAAAGTAGTCTTTGAAACACCAAACTCCTTTATCCTTAACTGGTGATAACCTAATCTCAAATCTATCTTAAAAAAGATCCTTGCCCCTTGCAATTGGTTAAACAAATCATTTATGCGTGGAAGTTGATATCTATTCTTGATAGTGATGTAGAGAGAAAGAACAGGATGATTTAGGAAATGACAAGGACTATGCTATGTGAAATGAATCTTCCTAAGTACTTCTAGGCAGAAGCTGTAAATATAGCTTGTTATATTCAAAATAGATTATTTCTACGACCTATTTTAAATAAAACTCCATATGAGTTATGGAAGGGAAGAAAACCAAATATTTCTTACTTCCATCCTTTTAGTTGCAAATGTACTAAAATTTGGATAAATTCAATTCTAAGATCAATTCAGGAATTTTTCTAGGTTATTTTATTAAACCTAAAGCTTATAGAGCTTATAATATTATTTCTAAACCTGTTGAAGAATCTATGCATGTAAATTTTGATGATGATTCTCATTTAGATAAGAGAGACGATTCTAATGATGAAACTCTATAGACTCCCTTACTTAGTAACCCAGACAATCCATCTGATAAAGTAGTGGATATTTCTGAAATATTAGCTTAAGAAAAGATTAGAGATATAAATCTTCTCACCCAGAAAACCTGATTATAGGAGAGACATTAGAACGAGAGAGAACTAGATCTAAGTTTAGGAGAGAGGCCAATGTAGCTTTTGTTTTTGAATTAGAACCTAAGAAAATTGATGAAGCTCTTCAAGATGAAGTTGGATTTTTGCTATACAAGAGGAGTTAAATCAATTTACTAGAAATAAAGTCTGGTCTCTAGTCCCTAAACCATCTAATAAATCTATCATAGGAATTAGATGGGTATTCAAGAATAAACTAGACGAATCAGGAAAAGTATCCCTTAATAAAGCTAGATAAGTAGCTCAAGACTATAATTAATAAGATGGAATAGACTATAATGAAACATATGCTCCTGTAGCTAGATTAGAAGCTATTAGGATCTTACTTGCATATGATATTTTTCATGATATAAAACTCTTTCAAATAGATGTGAAAAATGCCTTTTTGAATGGTTTTATAGATGAAGAAGTTTATGTAAAACAAACCCTGGTTTTAAAGACATTGATAAACCAGATTATGTGTATAAACTTCATAAAGCTTTATATGGATTGAAACAAGCACCCCATGCATGGTATGATCGTCTTAGTTCATTTTTGATTAGAAATGACTTTATTAGAGGCCAAGTTGATAAAAATTTATATAGGAAAAGTATTAAAAATGATTTTATTATTGTGCAAAGATATGTAGAAGATCTCAATTTTTGGTGCAACTTCTAAAAAGTTATGTTCAAGTTTTGAGATTCTTATGAAAAGAGAATTTGAAATGAATATGATGGGTGAATTAAAGTTCTTTCTTAGTTTAAATATTAAACAAACGGATGAAAAGATTTTTATTCATTAACAAAAGTATATCAAAGAACTTTTAGTCAAATATAAGATGGAAAATGTTAAACCAATGTCAACTCCTATCCTTCAATCATCTTATCTAAGGATGAAGTTAGTAAGAAGATTGATCAAGCTCTCTTTAGAGGAATTATTGGTTCTTTGCTTTACCTAATTGTAGGCAGACTTGATATAATGTTTAGTGTTTGTTTGTGTGTAAGATTTCAAGCAAATCATAAAAAATCCCATTATATTGCTATTAAAAAAATATTGAGATACTTGGGAGGTTCCACTGACCTTTGTTTAATGTATGAGAAGGGTAAAGATTTCAGGTTAATTGGCTACTGTGATACTGATTATACTGGAGATAGGATTGATAGAAAGAGTACAAGTGGAGGTTGTCACTTTCTTAGTCATAGTCTAATTTTTTAGCCAAGCAAGAGGCAAAGCTCAAATGCTTTATCTACTGCAGATACTGAATATATGTCAACTGCAAGTTGTTGTTCACAAATGTTGTAGATAAAGTATCAATTAGAAGATTATTCTATGTAAGAAGATCAAATTTCAATCTTCTGTTACAACAAAAGTGCTTTCAATCTCTCAAAGAATCCAATACATCACTCAAGGGCAAAGCATATTAAAGTTAGACATCATTTTGTAAGACACTATGTACAGAGAGGCATCATCATTTGTTGAGAAAAATCAACAATGGGAAGATATCTTCACGAAACCCTTAAGTGAAAACAGATTCAAGGAAATCAGACTAAATCTAAATGTGGTAATATTAAATGACCATTCTTCTAAGACTCCAAGACCCAGACGATACACCCTAATGAATCAGGAAAGTCATAAGTTTTCACAAGGAATAGTAACGGTAACTTTCACTCGATAGTGTCAATTTTATGATTACCTGTGGATCAGTCATAGACGTTACAAACAATAACTTTTCAAGAGTATTTATAAAGAGAAATCATCCTAAAATCGACAACACTCTACATTCTAAAATTTTCTTAGTAACCGACTTGCCTCAAAGTGCTTTCAACAAAGACTGTTCTCAATATCAAATCTTTCTCGTTTTTATTTCATATCTTTCTCACAGTTGTTTCTATGTACTAACCTCGTTTCTATAAGAAAAATATATTTTTGTATTTAGTGTTTATTCATTATAGATTAGAAAAATGTCAAAATCTCTTGTCTATGGGAAACTCATTGATTTCACTTCTCTGAAGGATGATCGAATGGATATCAAACCTGAGATCAAAGCAGCTAGATGGGAAAATTTCTTCAATATTCAAGATCCAGTCTATCCAAATGAAGTATATGAGTTCTGAAAAAATGCAAAGGTAGTAGATAATGTTAGCCCCAAAACTTTTTTTTTAATTAAGCATCATTAGCTTAAATTGAGTAAATTAGATTAACATTAATTAAGT
>JAOSBO010000209.1:31023038-31054474 GCA_027563915.1 Erythroxylum rotundifolium | reverse complement strand
GTGAATCACTCTTCGAAAATATGCTTGAATGACCATGATCCGACACCCATAGCGAGAGTTATGCTTATTGTCCTAAAACATGTACATACTCACGTCTTAAGTATGACTCCGAACGTTGGACTCCGGAAGCAAGGTTCCAAGAGATGTAGTACCAGAGTAAGAAGTTGAATCGATAATGATCAACAGTTGGGCTCTGAAAATGGGGCCCAACAAATTAAGTGTATTGTTTTGAAATCTTCTGAGTTCATTTAAGAAAATCAAGAATATTTTAAAGATTACTATCTTAGACGATTTAACACAATTCGATCACCTTTCTTGTGTCTTTTACATATTATATGTGATTCTTATATTAACAAGTGATTTACTTCAGTTGGTATCATAGTGTAAGTTTCCAAGAAACACTGTTACAAAGTTAAGACAAAGATCTATGGCTGAATCACATGTTTTTATAGCTGAAGTTGCCTCCGTCTCAAGACCTCCAGCATTCAATGGTGAAGATTATCAATATTAGAAGGACAGGAAGTGACTCTTCATAGAATCCACACACATTGATCTTTGGGATATCATTGAAAGTGGTCTATATATTGCAATAGACTTTAAAGGGAAAGCATCTCTCGTGACCAATGGTCAGTTGATCAGAAAGCCCACGTTCAATTAAACTCAAAGGCCAAGTTCTTTTTAAGTTGTGCTCTAAGCAGAACTGAATTTGATAAGTTTCATGGATGCGAATCTATAAAGGAAATGTGGGACATATTAGTCATTGCACATGAAGGCACAAACCAGGTAAAAGAATCCAAGATTGGTATTCTTGTTCATCAGTATGAGCCGTTCAAGATGAAAGATGATGAGTCTATTGATCAAATGTTTGGACAATTCCAAACAATTATTAATGGACTTAAAGCTCTGGAGAGAATCTACAATAGTCAAGA
Organism: Erythroxylum rotundifolium; assembly: GCA_027563915.1. Lineage (NCBI taxonomy): Eukaryota > Viridiplantae > Streptophyta > Magnoliopsida > Malpighiales > Erythroxylaceae > Erythroxylum > Erythroxylum rotundifolium. The sequence continues at coordinate 31,053,545 of JAOSBO010000209.1, read as the reverse complement.
TCATATCAGAAAGATCTTCAAAAGTCTTCCAAAAAGATGGAGACCCAAAGTAATAGCAATATAAGAGGCCAAGGATTTAAGCAAGCTAAAGCTAGACAAATTGCTTAGTTCACTGAAAATCCATGAAGTAAAGCTTCATGCAGAAGATAAACCCAGAAGGGATAAATCTATTATAGTGAAGGCTAGCCAAAAGAATCAAAAGATGTAGAAAAATAAAAGTACATCTTTAAAAGCATTAAACATTGAAGAAATCAAGAATGATGATGCCAGTGAATCTAATCAAGATTCAAGTGAAGATGAAGACGAACTATCCTTCATTTTAAGAAAAATTAGAAGGATATGGGAAAAGAAAACAAAGGGAAATAAAGACTCCTCTTTCAAAAAGATTAGCAAAGACAATTCAAAGAATGAGAAAAGCTCTATCGTCTACTATGAGTGTAATAAGTCAGGACATTACAAGTGTGAATGCCCCTTGGTCAAAAGAAAACAAACTAAGAGTCAAGAAAACAAAAAAAAAACATGATGGCAACATAGGAAGATCTAGATTCGTCTGAATCTGAATCCAACTCATAATCATCAGAACAAGCAAATATATGCTTGATAGTTGAAGGTGAAAGTAATGATGAGGTAATCTCTGACTTTAATGATGTTTAGCATGCCTATTTAGAATTCTTAGAAGATTCACTTGCTATTCTAAAACAGTATAGATTGTTGAAAAAGAAATTTGTTGAAAATGCTAAGAACGTAAGACTCTTAGAAGAAGAAAACGTCTACCTTAAGAACTAAGTAGACGATATGAAAAAGAAGTGATTGTAGATAGATCGGAGGAGATTAATTAGTTGAAACAAAGGATTAATGTTCTTTCAGCAGATTTATCGAAATTTATAGAAAGTACAAAAAGGATGAATGATATGATTGGAAGTTATAGACATCCAAATGATAAAAGTGGCTTAAGCTTTTCTGGTAGAACTACTATTCATAATAGTAGTGTTCTTCATAAGAGGAATTTTATTCCTAATAAAAAGAAAAAGAAACAGTATTCTTATTATTATTCTAAGAATAATTATAAGACTAACCCCAAAGGACCTATGAAAATATGGGTACCTAAAAAGGATATAATATATATTACAGATCTCCTTACTTGGAAGAAGCAAGCACCATCAATGGTACTTAGACAGTGGCTGCTCATAACACATGACTGACAGAAGGCCTATGTTCCTCGACCTCCAACATAAGTGAGGAGGATCAGTAACTTTTGAAGACAATCAGTAGGGTAAAATAATTGGGATCGGTAAAATTGGTAAAGATTCCTGTTCGTCTATTGATAATGTTATGCTAATTGATGGTTTAAAGCATAATCTAATCACCATAAGTCAATTATGTGATTCTGGTTTTGAAGTATCCTTTAATCAAAGTTCTTGTTTAGTTAAAAATAAGGACAGGTCCATATTCTTTTCTGCCAAGAGACGAAACAATCTCTATAAAATTAACTTAGACGATTTGAAAAGTCAAAATATTTCATGTTTTATATCAAAAGAGGATGAAAAACTGATTTGGGACAAAAAGCTAGGTCATGTTAGTTGTAAACACATTTCTAAATTACTTAGACATGATTAGTAAAAGGTTTACCAAAGATGAGTTTTAACAAACATTTCTTTTGTGAGAGTTGTCAGAAAGGAAAACAAGTTAAAACATCTTTTTCGTTTAAGAATATTGTAAGTTCATCTAGAGCTCTAGAGCTGTTACATATAGATTTGTTTAGACCAACTAGAACAGTAAGTATTGGTGGAAAGAAGTATGGTCTTGTAATTATTGATGACTTTAGTAGATTTTGTTGGATATTGTTTTTATTTCATAAAGATAAATCTTTTAAATGCTTTAAGTTTTATCTAAAAAGTTACAAAATGAAAAAGGAATTTCTATTGCTGGAATTAGGAGTGATCATGGTGGAGAATTTGAAAATGAAAAATTCAAAATGTTTTGTGAAGAGAATGGAATTTTCCATAATTTTTCTACTCCTAGAACTCCTCAACAAATTGGAGACATGATTGAGCTTTTGGTAGTCCACAAACATTCTTAATGATCCATCTTTCTTCTTCACAAAAAGGACCGGAGCTCCCTAAAACGAAGAGCTTGGCCTAATATACCCCTTCTCCAACAACTCTTCCAATTGCTCCTTAAGCTCCTTCAATTCTGCCAGTGCCATTCTATAAGTTGGAATCAATATTGGTGCAGTACTCGAAAGAAGCTCAATGGGAAACTCAATTTTCCTAGGGGGTGGTAGTCCTAGTAATTCCTCAGGAATGAAATCCGGGAATTCCATGACCACAAGAATATCTTCTAACTTTCCTCTATCTGTCTTCGTGTCTACCACATGGGCCAAAAATGTTTCACACGCTTTCATTATCATCTTCTCTATTATCAGAGTCGAAACAATTCTAGGTAGACTTGCTTTCTTGTCCCCCATAAGCACTACCATTCTCCCTTCCTCTAATTCGAACTTCATTATCTTCTGTTTACAATCCAAATGGGCATTATACTTTTTTAACATATCCATGCCTAGTATCACATCAAATCTCCCCATCTTTAATGGCATTAGATCCACCAGTAAGTGTTCCCCACCAATACATACTTCACAATCTCTATAGACTTGACTGATAATAATATACTGACCGATTGGAGTACTAACCATCAAAGGAGTATCCAATGGGCTCAGTTCTCTACCATGTACAATTCTACTTGATGAAACAAATGAATAGGTAGAACCTAGATCAATCAAAACAATAGTATTATCATCAAATAATATAATTGCATTAGTCACAACTTCTGGAGCAATTTTCGTGTCCTCCTATGTCATTGCAAATAATCTAGCTGGTGCTTTCCCCCTCGGTCTTCTTGGACAGTTCACCTTCTTGGTCACATTAGAATTGCCTGCTTTAGTTGTCATTTTCTATCCCCCAGTCTCAGCCCTCCTTGAAGCTTGTAACTGAGTTTTCTCCTGTCTTGCATACTAAGGGCACTCTCTAGTCTTGTGCCCTTTTTCCCTACAGTTCAAGCAAGCTCCTGTCAATCGATAGCACTCCTTTCTATGGAGTTTCCCGTGATGATCATATTTGGGGATGGATGACTTATCTCCTCCTCCCCTTCCACTACCTCCAGCTGTTGAGGCCTGCTGGGAAATGGTTCTCAACTACCTAGATCTATTTGCACTGTTGCTCCTCTCCTCAAACTGCATAGGGAAAGTCCTGGCACTCCTTTTTGACATAGGAGTACCACCTCCCATCTTGACCTGTTCACTTCCTTTTCCCTTTCTATTCACTGCACTCTTAATGTTTTCCACATTCTCGACCCTTAGTGCTGATTCAACTAGCTGCTAGAAATCATAAAAGTTCTGTGCCACTACCTTTTTCCTGATGGCCAAATGCAATCCTGATTCAAATTTATAGCTCCTAGCCACCTCACTCATCATCATCTCAATTGCATATCTGGAAAACTGCGTAAACCGATGCTCACACTTGCTCACTATCATCTCCCTTTATGTAAGACTTAAAAATTCCCTCTGCTTCTATTGGATATACACTTCAGACAGTGTTAAGAAAGCTTTCCATGCAAGAATTGATGGTTTCAACTGACTCCCTGGCACACTCTATTACCAATGCAGAGAATCCCCCTATAGCAAACTTGTAGTGTACACAACTTTCTCATCATCCTTACAATTCATCTGATCCAGTATCCTCTCAGTCTTTCTTAACCAAGTCTCTATTTCTTCTGGATCCATTGTCCCATAGAAATCCACTGCTCCATACTTCCTCGGCTTGTCAAAATGCTTCCCCTTCTTAGTTGGGGTCGGAGCAGAAGTTTGTGCAATCTAGCCTATGGCCTGGAAAAATGCCTGAACAAATTCCTAAATCATCCTCGGATCCAATTATGTAGGCACTTGCTCCTGTGGAAGAGGAGACTCCTCTGTCTGTGATCGAACGGGCTCACTACCTTGCCCTATAGAAGACTCATCATTTCTTGGGGCTACAGACTCATCAGTACTCTTTTCTCTTGGTTGAAATCGGTGCAATTAATCCTTACAAAACTCCTCGTTTCCTTCTACGAGGTTGCATCTTACTCGTTCAATTAAACCACTAATGATTAACTTACATTTTGTTTTAATACTATTTCGTACATGTATGCATGATATGCATATCACTTAATACAATCAATCAATTTACAATGCAAACAATTTATCACACAATATAACAATTCATACCATTATACATTCTAAGCCTAGGAAACACCTAAGCTCTAATACCACAAGATGCTGGGCCACATTTCTAGAGCCTAACTATCCAAAATATCATTTGTCGTGAATGTGTTGGGCCCATACGGTGATTTCCATAGGGTCTCTCTCTAGACAAAACCAATCTAGATGGTGGGACCGTAACTTGACTTCTTCAGAACAATTGTAGCTTCATGTCTCTAGTTTATTTTGAAACAATAATCGTCTCATTCGGGGCTCTACATATCAAGATATGATTAAATTACCGAAGTATGTTTAGTAAAACAACCAATTCATGCTCTTCCAATCAATTCCCTTACTTTATTTCTATTAATCATTTTCAAATCAGTACCAAAGGCCACCAATGATATCAAAATGTGTTAGGAATATATTGGTTCAATAATCACTTCATTTGGAGGTCAGACGATGAAGTTATGGCCAAAAGAGTCAACCACGATTATATCCTCAATCATATTGTACCTATCTTGGGACAATTAGCATAACTTTCATTGGGGATATCAGATTATGGTTGTTTTAGAATGGTCTTGAAAAGGGTTTCGAGATCTACAACTTTTATACAGACATTGAAGAAAGATTTTGACATATAGAGGGATACCTTTGTCTTACACTTCATCTTACCTACTATTCATTTGCTATCTTCTTACCTACTGTTCATCTAGTAATCTTCTTACCTACTGTTCATTTGGTTTCTTCTTACCTATTGTTCATCTGGTATCTTCTTACCTACTATTCATCTAGTATCTTCTTACCTATGCATCCTCTTACGACCATATCTTTTGCATCCGAAGGTCAAAAATCCCAAACTTTAAATCGTTGAAAAGCTAGAAAGATACGCCATAACTTTCATGAAGATATCTTTGGCTTATTTTACCTAAATCGATATAATTTGTCCTTTGAGTTTAGAACACAATTTTTACACCTATGAAAACTTGCAAACTACAATATTTCTTCATATCAATTCAACTACTGTGCACTTTTGCTAAACTATTGAATCTCACCTCAGATTATTTATCCCATACAACCGTTCCAATCTCTAACATGTTATTCTAAAACAATCAACAATTTGAAATCTCAACGAAGAAGAATGTGCACATACATTTCATTAACCAATAACTCAACCAATAGATAAATATGTACATAAACAAAAGATAGTTCTTTAATCCTTAATCTCATTACTGAATCAAAATAGAGTTACACATCAACAATCCACATCAATAACTTAATATAAAAATAGAAATGGATGCTTATTTTTGACATGCTTATAAAGCTATCTAAGATGTTCACTAACTTAGTACAATATTCTCTAACTATCTTGGAGTTTTTGATGCCTTGAAAGGAATCAACAACCTTCCTATTCTGCATTTGAGGAGAAAAATAATTGGTTGATCTACACAACTCAATGGCTAATATATTTATAGCCATTGGCAATCGACCACAATTCAGGAATATGCATATGTATAGCTAACAATTTATGTATTCTCAATTTAGCTTAAAACTCATATCACATAACATAGACTTTATCCATTAAACACAACACTCAAATGCATCATACTTGAAAATTCAAAGATGCAATACATAAACAAATGGCTCGAGAGTTTCATAGAACGAAACAGATAAATTGAAGTTTACACTGTGAACAAAATGAGTCTGATTTCTCAGGATCTCGTGACCTCAAGCGAGTAGCTAGGAGAAGGCTATAGATCAACATGCACGTGACTAACAAAACGGGTTCCCTCTTGCCCAATCACAAACAAATTTTATACTTAATGCAATCAATGACAAATCCATAATCTCATGCTTCTTTTACTTTTTCTTCTTTCCTTTTATACAAATATCATAACTTTTTTCAAGGCATAATATAATCATAATTCATCATGTATTTTCAAATATTCACAACAATTTCAATTTTAGGCAAATCAAATGTAAGCAAATCAACATACACACACATAGGCAAGAATTTTCCCAATTACATAATAACTATGAATACATTACCCACCTAAATCCTTTGCAAAAATCCAACTCAAGTTTATCTTTCCTCCTACTCTTGGGTAGGATTCTCTTGGTTTCCTAAAAAAACCAAGATTCCATTCAAAAAAACATTCTAATAAAATTCATAAACTTCAATAATCACAAAAAATGCAATAAACACAAATTAAGCTCAAATCTAACCTACCCATAGTCTAACTAGGTTAGAAAACCCAAAACCTAGTTTAGAAACTCTAGAAATCAAATGGATTCCTTCTTCCTCTTCTTCCAACACAACAACCACTCTCCCTCTAAGCCCTTCATTCTCAACACAACCCATTTCTTTAATAAAGTAGGAAGAAAAGATGATTAACTTACCTTAACAAACTTGATTTCTCTTCTTCCCATGTTTTCTTCTTTTTTCTCTAACTTCTCTCTTTTCTCTTCTATTCTATGACTTTCTTTTCTCTTCTTCCAAATTTTAAGACATCTTTTATCCTTGGTCTCCTAATTATGCCCTCATCATTTAATACAATGTCCATTTACCCCTTCTTTTGTCTTTATCTACTAACTCCTTAAGCTAACTTAATTCTAACTTTCCCATATTAATTTTAACTTAATTCTAATCTTTTTATCTAATTATAATCTCTATTCATGCTTACTAAATTTAATGACCCAATTTTAAGATAATAAACAAACAAACAAATTGAAATCAAATAATTGAACAAAAAAATCAAGAATAATCAAAAAAAATTTTGGGGTCCAATAATAATGATATCATGTGAGAGTTTCCTAAATTCAAAATTATACAGGACATATGGTCTGTATTGTCCGCTCATTTTGGAGGTGCTTCAGTGACCAAATTGAGGCACTTACAATTAAGTTTCATACTTATAAGAAGTGCCTAGATGATACATTGTAAAAGCATTTAAGTCAAATGTCCAACATGATAAGTGAGTTACGTGACATTAGTCATGAGCTTTCTAATGAAAACAAGTACAGGTTGTGATTCATTCATGAGCTTTCTGATGAAAACAAGTAAAAGTTGTAATTCATTCACTGCCTCAGAGTTGGGAGCATATGAAGATGCACCTAACTTATGATGAGAACATCAAGACAATGGAAGATATTACGAGGCATCTCATCTTGGAGGAAGAGCATCTTGAAGCCTCAAATATGTCTTCTGAGGCATATACAGTTAATCTAGATCACATGGAGCTATCAACAAGAAATAAAAACATCATGGTGGGCACAAGTGGAAGAAGAATAAGAAATTCAACCACTCTCTTCAGGAAATCCAAGAAGAAAAATGGAACCAACATGGAAAGGGAAAGTGTCCCTTCAAGAATAAGAATACAAAACATGTGAAGTGTTATAATTGTGGTAATAAAGGCCACTTTGCTCGAGATTGTACCGAGTCCAAGAAGTTACAACTTTATAGTACAAACATTTGTTCTGTGAATGTTTCTTATTATGTTTTTCTGACTGAATCATATCTTTTGTGGATTGCAGGCTTAGGAGCAACCAACCATATAGCAAAGGATCAAGATACCTTCGTTGGGTTTAATAAACTCCCACATGGTATTCGATGGCTTTATTTAGGTGATAATTCCATAGTTGACATATAAGGAATTAGTATATGTAAATTAGATATGCGTGGAGGACGACCCCCTATCCTACATGAAGTATTATATGCTCCACAAATATATAGGAATCTTTTATGTGTGTTGATATTGTTTAGAGATGTTTTCAATACAAATTTCCATAGCGATGGAATAGATTTGTATCTTGGATCTATTTCTTATGGTCATGGTTTTTTATGTGATGGTTTTATAGTACTAGATATGTTAAAGGAAAATAATAATATTAGTTATTTATTATTTACATGTAGTAGTTTCAACAATGATGCAACTTTGTGGCATGCTAGATAATGTCATTTTGGTCAAAATCAAATCAGTCGATTAGCTAAAGAAGGACTTTTAGGTAATCTAAGTAGATCTACCTACATACGAGCATTGTTTAGCTAGTAAAATGGCAAGAAAATCATTTAGAAAGGGAATATGAGCTTTATATCTATTACACTTAATTAATTCTAACATCTATGATCCAATGAATGTATGGGCTAGACGTGGGGTAGTTTATTTCAACACCATCATAAATGACTATACTCGGTATAGTCATATCTATTTAATTTCTCATAAATCAGAAGCATTCAATTATTTCATAAAATATATGAACTTGGTTGAGAATTAATTAGATAAGAAAATAAATGCATTACGACATGATCACGACAAGAATACTTGTTGGACAAGTTCAAGGCTTTATGTGATGAGAAAGTAATAGAAAGACTATTAATAATTCCTAGAACCCCACAACAAAATAGCAATGCTAAAAGATAGAATAGGACGCTATTAGAAATGATTAGGTCCATGATGGCCCAAATAAATTGACCAATCACTTTTTGGGTGATGTGTTGCTAATAACCACCTATGTACTTAATCATATGCCCACAAAATCATTTATTAGCACACCATATAAGTTGTGGACTGGTAGGAGACTTGACATGCAAATCCTCAAACCTTAGGGGTGTGCAGCCTATGTTCATGATCTCTCTCACAAACATTAGAAATTAGGCCTAAGAGGGAGAAAACGTATTTTTATTAGATACTCAGAACACTCAAAAGGATATGTGTTCATTGGTAAGCAAGGTAATGATGGTGTAACTAAATTTGAATCACAAGATGTAACATTCTTGGAGAATGATTTTCCCAACAAGGTGAACTAGGTGAAGACCTATTATTATATTAGATGCTTGATCGGAATGATTCTATTATAAAGAATCAAGATGAGAAACTTTAACCAAGTGGGAGCAATTCCACAAAAAGGTTCTCTATGATAACTGATCTGAGTGGGAGCAATCATATCCATCATGAATTTGTTTATGATGAACCTCGTTTAAGACGAAGTAATCGAGGAATAATTCCCTAACATCCTTTTGAGATTAAAGGAGAAATTAAGATGATAGTTTCACAATAGGAAGAAAAGTTAAGGAATGTAAATGAGGCTCTTACTGGCCCTACTAAAGAAGAATGGATGAAAGAAATGAAAGAAGAAATGACTTTTCTAAGCTCCAATCAAGTGTGGGACTTGGTTGACCTCCCTGAATGGGGCAAAGCAATTGGGAATAGTGGATTCTTAAAATAAAGAGAAAAGTTAATGGTAGTATTAAAAGATACAAGGCACGCCTTGTAGCAAAAGGATATGCACAATAGGAGGGAATTGATTATAAGGAAACTTTTTCACCTACTGTGAAGTTTGCTTCAATTCATCTTATTCTAGCTATAGTGGCCAATTTGGATTGTGAATTAAATCAAATGGATGTAAAAACTAATTTTCTCAATGGAGAATTAGTATAAGAAATCTATGTGGAACAACTTAAAGGTTTCATCAAGGCAGGTCAAGAAAATGAGGTATTTCGATTATTAAAATCAATTTATGCTTGAAGCAATGTTCAAGAAAATGGTACATTTGTTTTCATAACGTAATCATTTTGTATGATTTTCAAGTGATTTATGAAGACCACTGTGTTTATGATAAGAGATCTAAAGATAAATTCACGATTTTATCTTTATACATGATTGATTGCTTGTAATGACTATATATTCCTCACACAAATTAAATATTGGTTATCATCTAAATTTGAAATGAAGGATAATGGTGAAGCGGCATACATTCTTAGAGTCAAGATTTTAAGAGATCTTTTAAAGAGATTCTTTCAAAAGCAATGTATATTCAAAGAATTCTTGAATGATTTCGTATGTAAGATTCTAAACTAATTGATAACCATATTGCTGAAGGTGAAGGCCTTAGTAAGAGAAATTGTTCGTTAATGCCACAAGAACAGGAAAAAATGAAGAATCTTCCCTATTCCAGTGTAGTTGGAAGTCTCATGTATGCAATAATGTGTGCAAGACTAGATATTTGTTACACTATCAGAATGGTGAGCAGATATCAATCAAATTCAAGCTAAGCACATTAGAAAGCAGTAAAGAGAATATAGAGGTATCTAAAGGGAATTGTGGACTATGCATTATGTTATCAAGGCAATGATCTACGTATACAATGGTATACATATGCAGATTAGGGAGGGGATTTAGATGAAAGAAAATCAGTCTCAGGATATGTATTCTTACTAAACTTTAGAGCAATATCATGGAAAAGTAAGAAATAATCTTGCGTTGCATTATCTACAATGGAAGTTGAATTTATAGCATTCTCAACTACAGTACAAGAGGTTATGTGGCTTCTTCGATTCTTAGTGCACTAGGTAGTCACTAAAAGCAAAATTGATCTAATGACCATTAACTGTGTAGTTAAGCTACAATTGCTTATACTAAAGACCCTAGATTTCATTGTAAGATAAAGCACTTAGATACCAAGTATAATTATGTGAAAGATATAGCTGCACGAAGAGAAGTGAACATGAAATATATATCTACACGAAATATGATCATAGACCTAATGACAAAGCCAATTTCTAGAGATGCATACATTAGGCATGTAAATTCACTAGGACTATGTACATGTTGACATGTATGCCAATTTCTAGAGATGTATACATTAGGCATGTAAAGTCACTAGGACTATATAGATGTTGACATGTATTGATAAACATTTCTTTATGTATGTTCACTCATTACGATGTCATATTGTAGATATAATGTATGATGAAGATTATACGTTGTGTATCATTTGATTCATGGAAATATATGTGTCTTTGCATAAATATATTTTTGGGATGAATCACAATTATATGAGATAGATTAGAGATTTACTCTCTCAAATAGAAAATCACCTCTGATGTTTATGCTAACTAGAGATGAGACATGTTTAAAGTTTATTTTCTAGGTGATAATTGAGAGCAATAAACGTAAACCATAAATGTCACAAGCAAATTGGTTCAAAGTGATTTAATGATCACTATATTTGTCTTACGTTGCTAAATGTGAATTCTAAACAGGTTATGAGTAGATAAGTGAACTCAAGTTAAACATTAAGTATGTTTGAACTATAATCTGTACGATATTTCTTGAATGAAAGATGTTCAAGTTAAACAAAATGGGTACATACCGTAGCATATGATTTATACCATGTGTGCAAAACTGAGCACAAAAGGGATTACTTTAAGTCTTTAGATCTCATCTTACATTGTGTAAGATCCTTGAGGTTGAGATGAACCTCATCATATACCCTTATGACTCTTGTCTTATTTTTAAGAATTGAATTTAAGGTTTACTACTTTATGTTATTGCTAAAACATGCAAGATATGATCCTGTGGAATAATTCTAGGAAAGAGAATTAAGAATAGAGGAAGGTCATTTATTTAGATCATTGACTCACATAAAAAGTATTCATAAATGGTCATTGTCTCTTTAGTACAGAACTTGAATACAGTCATGATACAAGAAACTAAATGAGACCAAAGGAAACTGAAAATGTGAGATATGACCTAAGGTATAGCATACAATGTCTACTCAAAAACCTATAAGTCCTAGGATCAATTTGTTAATAAAGATATCATATACTCCTAATAGATATACGACAATATGCTCTCGTCCGTATGTTGGTCACGCCAGTTACTGAACAAGTATGAGCACTGTAGAGTTTTTAAATTAATGAATCACACACGCCCATGTGGGGTATATGGTCAAGAGTTATTCTAACCATAGCAATGATGGCTAATCAATAAGCTCATACCTCTTAAGCTGTTAATTACAGGTCATAAAAACAATATACAACATCATTATCCCACCAGTAATAACCATGCTAGAGCATAATTTGTAATAAAAATAAGATCAAATTATTAAAATGTAAAAGAAATTTCACTGAGGCCAAGAAACATAACTTGATGTTGGTGACCTAAACCAACAAGTATGATTATTTGAGGTTAGGGAGTTCGAAAAAGAAATAATGTGGAGCTTTCTCCAATCATGATTTTCCACCTTACAAATTGAATCAATAAAAGAACTTCAGCTGCATGTATCTGTGTGAGAGGGAGAGAAAAGAAGAAAAAGAAGGGAGGGGAGAGAATATTATAAATAAATTAAAATTTTAATATTTTTTAAAAATTGGTTCCTACCTTGATACGTTAGCAAATGATGTGACACATAGAACCCATAAATAATAAAAATATTTTTAAAATGCCAAGTCATTACTAACCTGACATTTAATAGAGGGGTTTTTTTGGTCCAGGTGGGGTTACAATTTAATGTTTTTAAAATGTTAAAGATAGAATTGTTCACTCCCGAACATTTGGATCAATCTTGTTGATTAGTGAAAAACTTAGGGTTGAAAGTGACTCCTTTCCCCTCTAATAAATGAAAATGCTTTTAACTTCTCCAATAAGCCACATGGTATGCTTCCTGTAAAACTAGTCTCTTCATTTTGTAATTTCTTCCGGTATCTTATATAGGTATAGGTTAAAATAACCAAATCTGAACTTATACTTTTGTTAATATGTAGTAAATTTGTATGCCTCTAACAAATGTTTAAAGGTCCCTACACGATTATTTTACTTTGTTAAGGGATTTTAAAGTGTCGTTTGTATAAAAGTAATATATATCTGTTAGGACTTTCTATGTTGATTATTTTACTATTTATCTATTTTAAATTCCATATTTGTGTTAATAAAACATTTGTATATTATAATTTCTAATTTTGTGTAGAATAGTGGAAAATCCTAACTTAAGGTAACAATATAATTTAGAATTTGGTAGCTTCTTAGTTTTTATTAAACTGTGTTTTTATGTAAAATTACATGAAAATTAATTATAATTTTGAATTCCTTATACAGAGTGATTTTTTGAGTATCGGCATAACACCTTTTTGATATTTTGAACAACTTGTGTGATGTATGACATTGTTAATATTTAAGCATAACTATGATTGTATTGTGTTATGCTTAAGTTATATGATGTACGGTAGTTGAATGAGACTAATATCTTTTGTTAAGATATGTCTTAGGATATCTTATTAATTAATTTTGATTATTATTTGTAATTAGACATAGTTGGATAATTGTGGTATATAATTATGATAGGTAATCTAACTTATATGGGAGTCTTGAAGATAAGATTACATGAAGGATAGAATCCTAGTGAAGATAGGATTTATTTAAGATAAAATCACCATATCTTAGTAAGGAACATGTGTAGATTTTTTGGTGATTTTGGAGCTATCTTTGAAATCTTATTTTGATGATTGTTTTCATCTAAGGCAATTAGATTTTTCAGTTATTCTATCCATCTTGGATAGCTAGGTTTTTTTATAATTGGTTGTATGTGTTGGGACCCCACCCTTGGGAGCCACATATCCGACGTCCTAAGTGACATCTGGACTTGCACCCCACAAAGGTGGCGACCCCTCACTAGGACAATCCTCAAATTTGAAATTTCATCTTGATCCCTTCAATAAATTTTGTCCCATGTCTCGCACTTATATCCTAAGTCCTTATCTGCTTCTTGATCTTTGATAATCACTTCTTGATCCTTGATTAATGAATTCTGTGATTAATTCCAACTAAGTGACTGTTTAATCATACTAGCTTAACTTCTTCTTTGTATCATCTATGGTTGGCCCATCGTCTGTGTTTGCTTATGGTCTGCGTTCTATCCTCTGGGTTATATCGTCTGTAGTTGACTTTTATCATCTGTGTTTGACTTCCTATCGTCTATGTTTGACTTTTTATCTTCTGTGTTTGACTTCTTATCGTCTGTGTTTCTATCATCTGCCTTTCTATTGTCTGCCTTTCTATTATCTGTGTTTGACTTCCTATCATCTGTGTTTCTATCGTCTGCCTTTCTATCGTCTGTGTTTGACTTTTTATCTTCCGTGTTTGACTTCCTATCGTCTGTGTTTCTATCGTCTACCTTTCTATCATCTGTGTTTGACTTTTTATCTTCTGTGTTTGACTTCCTATCGTCTGTGTTTCTATCATCTGCCTTTCTATCGTCTATGTTTCTTGCGTCTGTGTTTCCTATTGTCTGTGTTCTGACGTCATCACGAACGATATGCTTTGTCTGTGTTTTCCTTAAGTCTCTACACTCCTACGCATTCCTTGCGTCTGTGTTTCTTATTGTTTGTATTTTGACGTCTTCACAGACGATAAACTTCGTCTGTGTTTTCTTCTTACAATCTACCTTACTTAATGTACCAAAAGACATTTCATTCATAATAATAGATAGAAGTCTATTCCATTCATATTAATAGGTAGAAGTCATTACAAAGCTTTAATGAACATTTCAAGGTACAATACATCCATTGAGTTTGAGAACTAAAATACAGAATACATTTGAAATGTGGCTAAAGCCTTATATTTCCAAAAGTCTAACTTAAAAATACAAAAGAAAATTAGGCGGATTTAAATAATGCCTTGACTCTTGGCTTACTCAGCCCTTTGCTCGTCACCTGAATGGGACATAATTGGAAGGGGGTGAGCTTAAAGCTCGTGGGTAACAAATTTATAATCAAGACACAAGCCAAGAATCATTTGTAGAATTCATTTCATTTTACATTTAGAAAAACGTAACAAATTTGCTTAAAAATCATCCAATGCTTATTTCACAAAATTTTCACTTTATCAAACAATTCATGAGCAAAATCATGTATGCATCAACTTATTACCACATAAGCACATCAAAATGGTTTGGAAGGTCCTTAAACAGAACGAACAATTATATTTTCATAGACTGGTCTTGTGAAGTTGTAAACAGAACGAACTAACACAATCCCACTTAGTGGTTTTGTGTAGTCTTAAACATGAGGGAGTCCATAAGGGAGCTTCATGCCACTAGCAGGTAGGCGGGAGAAGCCTTTAGTCTAAGTGCACTTGACAACAGAATGGACAAAACCAAACCCACATAATATGTATTTCATGATCTTGAATACTTGTTGCCCGTAATGGCAAGTTTTCGAAACTTGATCTTTTTCAAACATAATATCTTATCAAAATCATTTCTATGCTCTTATTATAACCAATCAGCACAATAATCTCATACAAAACGCATAACGCTTTTTCAAAATATTTCAAGACTTTTAATGCATGTTCAAGAAGTAGTTGAAATAATTTATTTTCATCATGTAAAAGAACACATTGATGGCCTATTGCCTAATCATAAAACTGTAACCCATATGAAATCCTGGCTTATAAACTTGCTTAAGGATTTTCTTAAGGATGTCTTTCCTCTTGCTCCTTTGGCCTCTTTTGATTCTCTTCTTGAGTTCCTTTAACAATTATCCCATTCAATAAAATTCCAGATTTGAGAACCCATAATGCACATTCGCTAAGATAGATTCCTAGAATACTTAGATCCACATATTACCCGAGCTCTTTGAACAAAAAAACATTTCAGAAATCCAAAGGATTTTAAAAATCACCATACCTTGAATCTTCACAAAATAATGAGATTCTTAGCTTTAAAGAAAGCTTTTCCCTTCTTCTTTCTTTTTCCTTTCTTGAGTAACCTCAAACTCTCTCTTTAAGACTTAGAAAAATTGTGACCTAGTTCAAAGCTCTATTCTTTTTAACTTCACTAAAACCTCTCTTCTTCTTTCTCTCTCTTCCTTTGGATTTTCTCTCCTTCTTTCCTTCATCCACGTGTTTGGTCTTCTTATCTACAAGATAACCTTTTCCTCTTCCCATTCTACCCTTTGTGGTTGAGGAAAGTCCACCTTATCCTTCCTTTAATGCCTCAATGCTTCTAACCTTAAGTAATCCACCCAAAATACCCTTATGCATTTTTAATTCTTCAATTTAACTTACACCATGCTATACTGTATCTTAATCTTAATTCTTCCATTTAATACTTAAAAATTTCCATCAATGCATGAAATAAATCCTCCTAAACTTCACATAACAATTAGACTCCAAAGAAAAAATGATTTATCCAATAAGATCACAAAATTCATATAATTCATGCTTACTAACATAATGAAAAAGAATTCGGGATCCAATAGTATGACTTTTTTTGGGCCGTCTAGATATTGTTTTGTTATAAAAAACATCCAATATAGGTATGGTGCTATAATTGTATTGTTGGTGATGTTTCGATGAAGAAACATTTGTTCGATTGATATTTATTAATGTTACTCTATGCATGATCTGATCGTGATTCTTCTTAATAGTTCACAACAGATATTTTTCTACTACTTCCCACACTTTTGGCTGATGACGTTGCATATTTAGGGAAGTGTTTTATTTCAAGTGTCTTTATTGTTTATGTCTTTATTGATTTAACCACCTGAGTTGTTTTTTTCTCATCTTTATTATCAATCATTATTGTAAAAAGTCCTCTGTTGAGGTTAGCACGAGTTGGTTGTATTATTGGAAGTGAAATACTTTCACAAGGTGTAAGAACAAGTAGATAGTGTCAAAAGGTGAATGGTGTCGGCTCTATAAAGCCTTTTGTAAAACTATTGTTCATTGGTGAAAATGATTAAGCTAGGTGAGGGCCCTATAGATGTAAGCAAAGTGATTAAGTTGTCAATTTGTTTATTACTTGTTTATTTTTTTGAAAAATTAATAGTTTTAACACAGTTGCTTTGTATCAAGCAACCGACAGAAACAGTTCAAAGCAAATGAGGCAGAACCAGATTTGCAAAAGCATATCCTTCGAATTTTTCAACTTCCACCAAAATAAGACATATAGGTTATTAGATTGGTTAAGACCTACTTTTGATCCCAATATGAGGTAATACCATTTAGTTGGTTGACACCAATATGTGATAATAGAATAAAGCATACACCATTTGATTGATTAAACGTTACTTATATTTAGAGTTTATCTTAATTGATATGCAACAATATTAATATGTGAATATTGTCATTTTTTTACAGTAAAATTTTTTTGAGATATATTTCTAATGATTTTCTTAATATGCATTTTAAAGTAATTGGTAACACTATATACACAAATGTGGTATTAGTTATGTGTAAAGTAGTGAAGTGTAGTTGTTCTCTATTTTATATATAATTTTGTTCTTAATTGGTGTGTGTTGACTTTGTCTATTTTTTTAGGTGAGGAAGTCATAAAGAAAGAAGGTAAGGACCTAACAAAATTTGAGCGTGATTTTAATATTATTAAATATAGTGTAATTACCAAATATAAAAGTGGATCAAGTTTTATTTACTTATTTTTAAAACTTATGAAGCATATTTACTTTATGATTTATGCTAATGAGATATTGAATGCTCAGTCCTTTTGAATTATTTAAGTCATATGCATTGCTAGAGTTTTGCTTTTAGATTTAGAAGTTGGCGAGTTGTTTAGTGTTCACCTACCAAGAGACTTAAATGACTTATTAGGTGATCATCTATAATGAGTCCAATAAGATTAAATGACTCGATTCATAAAGTTTTCAAACGTTCAAATTAAATCTTAATGTCTTCAAAATACATAGGACACACCTTAAATGGATGGAAATTTTGACAGAGTTAACACTCTATCAACTAAATGTTATGTCTATGTTTACATAACATTTTTTATATTTTTAAATAAAAAGTGGGTTTGACTGTCACATAATTAGTGTTTTAAAATTAATTAAAAAGTGAGTCCCACTACCACATAGCAGTGGAACCCACATTTACACATTTCAAACAGTGAATCATGTTTGCAATGTGGCAGTATGATCCACTATTATACATTTCAATGAGTCTCACTTGTTATATGACACTGAGGTTCACTTTTATTTAAAATTTCTATTAGCTTTGAGTATGTTTTGAATGTTTTAAAAATGTTAGGTTTCAATTTGAACGTCTTAAAATATTAGGGTCTGTTATGTATTTTGTTGTAAACATTAAGGTTAACAATGCACTTTTAGTCTAAAAAATTATTAAAAAAAGTTAAGAGTAATTTTATATTTCATAAGTAAATATGAAGAGGTTATATCATATCTAAATAAGAGAATTCAGTACAAAAAAAATTGTGAATTTATTTTGTTGTCATCATCAAATTATATTTGATATTTTAATCTTAATTTTTGATAAAAATGCATTTACATGATTAAAAACTATGAAAATCAATAGAATTTTTTATAACTTTAAGAAAGTACTTCAAACTAATATCAAGTAACTGATAGTGACAAGAATTTTCATAAATAAATGTCTGATTAATCAAACAAAGTGCTAGACAAAAGTGGACAATATTTTATTTACTTATTTTTAAGACTTAGGAAGTATACATTGGTTTATGATTTTTTTCTAACTGAAATATTGGATACCAATAACACAATAACGACGATATGATATGTTTTTATATACAGCTCAACGTGTCATAACATTATTGATCATCTGGTTTAAAACAGGTAACTATGTATTATGTGATATAAATTATATACTTCTTTCGTAATCCTTTGATTATTTTTTTTTGAAAACTCCTTTGATTGATATTTAAAGTTTGTTGTTTTCAATTAAATTATATGGGCGTAAGTATAATAAAAGGAAAAGTACATGTATAAAAGCTAATCCGATAAGAGGCTTTCAATTTTCGTATTATAATTATTAAATTCTAACAATTTAGTCAACTAATATTACTTGTCATTTAATTTAATAGGACGTATCAATCCATAAAATGTTGTTACCCTAACTTCAGAATTTTAGAGAAAACATCTCCTCTAATTATAAAATAAATATTAGATGACAATCACAACGTTAAGTTACTTTCACTGGACAGATTAGAAAAATCTTTCAGACGTCGAACTCGTTTGCCCTTGTCTATGGTGTCGATCCATTCCACCCGAAATGGACACCATGAATTGACAACCGACGATCCGTAACCGTAAAATTTTCCATCATAGAAATTATGCATCTTTGTCAGCTTCAGAGCTCAGAATCAAACAATAACAATTATTGTAGTATTATTTCAGATAAGATGAGATGTGTTGGGATTGCACGCGAGATCCTCTAAGATCTGTTCCCATTAGGGAATCTCCTAATGGCTGCAATTTTCCATCATAGAAATTATGCATCCTTGTCTACTTCAGAGTTCAGAATCAAACAATAACAATTATTGTAGTGTTATTTCGGACAAGATGAGATGTGTTGGAATTGCACACGAGATACTCTAAGATATCGGACAGAGTATAATAGTACTGCACATATAAAGAGTATTATAAGATAATAAAATGTTGGTGGGCTTTCAATGTCTCAATTTTTTGGCTAATAACTTTTTTTTAAAGTTTCTTTTTTTCCAATAGTAAACTTTTTGACAAAAGTCATTTAAGTATAACGGTAATTGTTTTTCAGCCGTTTAAAATCACTGTTCATTTGAATAGTAATTTCAAACAGATTAATTTTCTATAAATATTGCAGAAATAATTTTCATTTTTTACTTTTTTATTCCATCTCTTATTTTATTCAACCTCTTCTCAAAATTTTTAAAATTGTATTATTTTCTCATTACGGATGAAAATTTCAATACTGCTAGAAATGTATTTAATTTTCCAAACCTGGAAAATTCTTCTTCTACACAAAACCAAAACCATCAAAATTCTCAAAGTTCTCATAATTTTGCAAAATTTTCCCTATTATTGTATTCCTGCATATATGCAAAGTCATGCATACTCTCCAAATATACCCAGTTCTAATCATCCACCAAAATTTCCATACATTTTCTATGTACCCAGTGCCGAATTATTTTAATCTAGCGATGACAAAATCATTATTCGTCAGGATATTATAATTCGGTATGAGTTATGGCAATCCAAACACTCCAAGTCAGATGATGAAAGATGTTGATTTTACTACTGAGCAAGAAACACTAACGAGACCTATTTCAGACTCTTAATTACCACCATATTTAACATAACTTGGGATCGAAAATATTACTATCACCAATAAACCGGTGGGAGAAATGGATGGAAAATGGGTTTCATGGAGTCCTACATCGGTGCCGGTCTCTGCAGTCTTGCTTCACTGATTTCTGGATCTCTCATGTCTATCGCGAGGCGAATGTATGTGCGGATTTCTTGGCAAAGCGTGGGCTGTTTTGTAGGGAGCCTTTGGCTGTTTATCCTGCTCCGTTACAGGAGATGTTTTCATTACTAGATTTTCATAGCTATTTGTTGGATGTAACCAGACATTTCTCGTAAATGCATTTACTATTCGTAAAAATATATTATGTCTCACTCTTTTGTCACATCATTAAATCATTTTTCTAATATTTAAGATAGTACTCCACTTTTTTAGCTCAATGTCCTATACCCTTGTCGTTTGTTATATTATTACCTCTAGAAGCAACATATGTTTTAATGAGCCTTTTGTTAATTATCTTCAGCGTTTTTTTGTATATGATCTATCTAAACACACTTATTAATACAATTTTTACTGATAGGCTCAGAGAAATTCACTATCAAATGAACAAGATCGAGAATTTTTCTACTAAAATAATTTTAATCAACATTTCTAGCATGAAAAACATAAAAGAAGGATATGAATCATCATACTTACTTAAAAGAAAGGAGTGAGAGTGATAAGATTCTAGGGCACGTTAAATAAGATCACAAGTTTTAGAATACCTAAAATAAAAGCTTTTATGAAGGTCTGAAGAAAATATGTTCAAATGTTCTTTGTTGATCAATAAGAAATTAAGTCATTTTCTTTACATCCACCATATAGTCTTTTAATAGGCCTATAAACCCTACAAGTAAGATTTCTAAAAGGAAAGTACGTTCTTATTATATCTAGTTAGAAAATAAATAAACAATTTTGAAAAGTTAATTTTTAAGTAGAATTCTAGAATTTTAAATAAATTTTAAGACCCAAATATACAAGTTTAATGCATGTTTGACCTTGTAATTATGATTAATTAGCTTCTATAATATTATAAGTGGGATACACAAATGTGTCTAATGCCAGTTTCATTTTAAGTTTAGCATCATTTTGCTTTTAAAATTTTTCTAGACATAAACACTACCAATACAATATATCATATCTATAACACTAATCCAACAAAATACCTATAGATGTTGTATTATTTAATTCTCTAATTTTTTCTAATATTATCAATTGTCTAACAACTTTTGGCTCTTGATTTGAACTATTTGCATCTTGTCCATGCCCTTCGTCGTGTACCTTTGGTTTAAAACTTTTGTAGGTTTAGTAGATGTTTGATTCTTATTATTTCTCCTTTTCTAGAAAAGATTTGTTTTTAAATGAATATCTTCATACACTTGCTTTAGTGAAAATGGATCAGAAGTGATAAGTTCATCATGCATGGTAATGGAATAGCAATTCATGTACCCTTATGCATGACTCTCCTATCAAATTGTCAAGGACTCTAAAAGAATATAACCACTTACATTAAGAACACATCATATTCCGTTTTATCCTTCTACCTCGCGATTAAGAAAGAAGCTAAAACTTACTTTGTTACTCTAACCTTCTCTCTCTCATTTAACCATTGTAGATTATATGATTTAAGGTATTTATAATTGACTATCTTAACTTCTCTATTAACTCTATACAAACTACATTTGTATAACTTTCGCTATCTATGATCGTAGTATAAACCCGATCTTTGATGGAAAACCTTCTATGTAAGAGATTGTCTTATTGTTTATTCATATAATATTATTGTATACATATATGTGTGTTTTTGTTTGTGTGTGTGTAATATTATAGATATATACACACATATATATATATACACTTAATACCCTTCTAGTGATTAATATCATATCCTTTTTAAGCTTCTCAATAAGCTCATTGTTATTAGCATCCTTTAAGTCAGACATATTCTCATTTGTCTCCTCCTCACTCTCAAATATATACTCTCTATCTTCTTTTAATATCATTACGCTCTTGATAGGATATAGTTAAGTTTTGTTCCCTCACTTTCAACCTTTGAAGCACTTGACATCTTGATTACTAGTCATTTAAGAGGAAATCAATCTTACCTTTCTTTTGATTTAGCTTCTGAACATCCAATTCGATACTTAATATTTTAACTGTGTAGATTTGTCTTCCTCTTTACTTCATGGCTTATTCCATGATGGAGAACTTGCACTAATAAAACTAAAACAATTAATAGATTAATTTTTTTAGTTTTCTTTTTACCTTTACATTCATGTGAATTGCATCCTCTAACTTCGAGCAATAATGTAGATTGATAATATTATAATTTCTTAGTTTAGTCTACAAATAAAACTAAGCCATTGTTACTGCTTAGTCTTCCCTCACATTAATCATTACAACCTCCATCTTCATATTTTACTTCTTCATCCTTTTGAAACACTGAGTTAACACCTGCAACATTTGAAAGATCCAAATAGTAATTTGACATAAAATGTTTTCTTTAGCACTATTTTCATATCCTCTCATATCTTGATAAGTAACTCTTAGAGTGAAGATTTGTTGCTTCCGCTGATCTATGAAACAATTACTAAACTATATATGGAAGCCAATTTATCCTTTTTCTCTTTAGAAAAGTTGTATCAATTAAATAATAGCTCTATATGTTTTTTTTCACTTAAAATAAGTATAAGAGTCTATCTTTTCTAGGAAGGATAGTATCATTATATTAATACAATCAATTTGTTATGCAACTTTTCATATCCCCTAATATAGCCTAAATCAAATCTACCACCTCTTTATCTCCCTGTTCTACCTCCTCTTTCATTTCTCTCTCCTTTACTGTCCCTTAGGTTTAACTCTCTTAAGTAGTTCGCAACACTATCATTCTTATTATAAATCTCAAACATATAAATCTTAATAAGAATAGGTGAGTTATATTGTAAATTGAATAAGGCAACTTTATATTTCTCCAAACTATCCCTAACTTATCTGGAGTGTCTAATGAATTGCTTATACTAACTTTGTATTACTTTCAACCTAAAATCTTAGTCAATCCCTTCTTTTTTCTCCTCACTTAATTCCTTGTCTTAAGATGAGATTTTATTTATGTTTTGAGTCATAATGAACCTGCAAGAAAACTTTAGTAGTAAAAACTTTCTCTCATATATTTTTCTCAAAAATCACTCTACTCACAACATAAATTGTTAATTGAAAGTTTTATAAAACTCACTAACATATCAAGAAGGCTAGTTTTAGCATTCTCCTTTGTTAATAACTTCTAAAGAAAGAAATTGGACAAAAACATACAAAGGCGATACAAATAGAGATTAAGAAAATTCAAAAGCCGAAGAATAAAAAATTAAGTTTGACAAAACTGAATTAGATGAAATAAAAATGAAGACTAAGAACTCAACAAGAATGAATTAGATATTAAAAGAATAAGAAAATTAATAAATAAAACATATTTAATATATCGAGTATCTTATTCTAGTGAAAAAAGAAAAAAAACTCTTTTCTTGTAAAGGATATTGCAATCTAACCCCTGGTATATGATTTAAATGGGGCTTATTATGGCTTTCTCTTCACAAAATTGACTGATTTTTTGAATTTCTTTTCTTCTCTTTGTTTTTGATTAACTTAGGAAAAAACAAGAAACAAGAATAAGAGACTCAAAAACATTTGATTTTTACTGTACCTAGTTTGACTTGTAGTTTGATTTTCAGAAGTTAGTTGATTATTGAGTTAAATTGTCAAATTATGTTTACTAATGAGCTTTATATGATACATGAGCTTTTCTCAAGGATGTTGATTAGAGTGGTTGAGCATTGGGGGGTTTATTACTTCAAGCCTATAAGGTTGCACTCGATTATGAAGATAGGAAACTCCTTCACAATCTGGCATCATTGTCTTAGACATCAATTAAGTCAACACTTACATTCTATTCTTGATATTATTAGGATATATTTTAAGAGTAAGAATAGTTTTCATACTTGTTTTTGAGCCAAATAAACTCATTCACCTTTCACATTAAGTATTAATAATGTTGCAATTTCCTTTGCTCTTATCCATTATGATTTATAGGGAACTTATTATAAGGCATCATCTTACGGTGCATATTATTTTTATTGTGGATGATCATAGTTATACACTTTAGACTTATTTATTAAAAAAATGAGGCTAGTCAATACCTAATAGATTTTTACAAATTAGTTGAAACTCAACTTAGGAAGATTATTAAGTGCATGAGGAGTGATAATAGGTTAGGGTTTGATTAGGAGAATACAAGAACTCTATAGAAAGAAGGGTATTGTTCATGAAACTAGCTATACAGATACACCATAACAAAATAAGAGAGTAAAACTTAAACATATGAATATTTTAGAGATAGTTAAGGCGTTGTGATTTCAAGGTTCTTTAACTATTCATTTATGGGGAAAATATGTTTTGATTGTAGCTTATCTAATAAGTAGAATGTTGACTATTAAATTGAACAAACAATCACCACATAAGATTTCGTTTAGTGTAAAGTTGTCCGAAGAACATGTTAAAGTGTTTGGTTACCTGTGTTATTCATATAGTAATCCAAGATTAAAGAAATAATTGAAGCCCATAAATAGGCAATGTGCACTACAAGAAAACCATATAATAGTGATGGAAGATGACCGATAGAATTAACTTCGTATCTAATTGTTAACGAAAAAACAATATTAGTTGGTAAAACTATCGTGAAAAATTTCATTTTGCGATGAACAAAATTGTCGTTGGTAAAGGTGGAGGGAAAACATTTGTGCAAATTTACTGACATAATGTAGTGACAGACATGGCAAGCTGTTGGTAAATTAGGAAAAAATGCTTCCCGCAATTAAATATCATCATAATTTTACCAATAGATATGGTTCAGTCGATCAAATTTATGCGAAAATGATTTTTTTATAGTTAGTGTCGATTTTTTACTGAAGAAAATGTTTTTTGTTGGTAAATTTATGACAATCTTTGGTTTCCATCGTTAACTTCAGATTAGTTGATTTAAAAAATTTGAAAATGATGTCATTTGGTATTCAGGGTTCTTCCTCACTGTCTGCAGGTTTTCCTCCGCCCATCATCGCTGTCCGTCCCACCTCTGCAACATCTCCTCTCCTCATCATCGCCATCGCCATCTGTCGTAAGTTAACGTTAATGTTTCTCCATTTTTATAATGTTTGGTGAAATTTTTAGTGAAAGCTATACAATATACGAATATTGCTTATGAATATAAGGTTCTGTACTTAATAATAATTTGTTGTAATGTTGAAGTGTATATTTGAGATTGAAGTGAGTAGTTGAAGTGTGTATTTGAGATTGAAGAGAAGGGATATGAGATTGAAGTGTGTATTTAAACTGTGCATTTGAGATTGAAGAGAAAGGATCTGAGATTGAAGTGTGTATTTGAGATTGAATTATGTATTTGAGATTTAAGAGAAGGGATTTGGTTCAATTTTGATTATTATCCATCCCAATGATAATGACTTTAGGGTTCTTTTGTTACTACCTTTTGATTTGCAGTCCATTGAGATTCAATTGCTTCCATCTTGAATTCAAGTTGCATAATATTAGGGTTCTAACTTATTCTTTGAATTGATTAGGGCATGAATTTGGGTATTTTGATTATAGTTTCAATTTGGGGATTTTGATTTAGTTTGAAGCACTTCTATATATTTTTAAGTTTAACCTAATGCTTATTTGACATTGAGATATAGCTAGACTTGAGTATAATTTTGTTTATATTTTGATATTAAAATTAGGAATGTTGGATTATTTTCTTACATGAAAAATAAGATAAGGGAGATAAAATTTAATGGATTAGAAATATTTATTTCTATTCTCGGTTTCTTTTTCAATTGTGACTAAATAAAACAAATGCAAGAACAAGTTTAATCCTCCTGAATTCTTTATTGTGAAGTTAGTTGATGTTTAAATTTACCATAACAAAACATTTACATGATAAGTTCCTTTCTAGATACCCATTTTAATCATAAGTAATAAATGAGGTAATTCTATAGAAATTATATATGAAACGTAAGTGATTATAGGACATTCAATAAAATTTTAATGCATATTAATAATTAATTTACCAATAATAAAATGGTATTAAGAATCCTTAAATTAGAAGACATATCATTATTCTTAAGTTTTGTAGAATCATATGTATGCAATACTTATAAAATAGAGAAACTAGTCAATACTCTCTTCTTCTTTTTTTCCTTTTCCATTAATTTAAATTAGATTATAGATTATGTAAACCTAATATCTTATAAGTAATTTGTATGTAGGGTTATAAGCAAGAGTAACCTAATTAAACTAATTAGTTAGAATTTAGGCAGTATAAAAAAGAATACTTATACAATAACCATAACACACTCAACAAACTTGTTAAGAAGACCAAGGTCACAAAAGGATAAAAAATATACTGAAGGTTTATAGGTACCTATTTGATCCAATTGTACAACAAAAGAGTAATTACACATTAATCCACATTAAAAAAAAGTATAACATTCTCTCAATTAAGTAAAACTAATTAATTAAGAATTAATATATAATTTTTTGAAATATTTTGAAAACAATTTAATTGGGTAAATAATAAATTTAATAAGTTTGTATGTAGTTTTAAGAAATTAACATAAAGAACTCAATTCAGTGAATCATTTATACTAAACCATAGTAGTTAATATGTTGTAATAAACATACAAGTCATTGTCCTAATTGAAGTAAATCACTTGTTAATATAGGAATCACGTAAAATATGTAAAATACACAAGAAGGGGGATTGAATTGTGTTAAATCATCTAAGATTGTAATCTTCAGAATCTTCTTGATTTTCCTGAAAAACTCAAACGATTTCAAAACAACACACTTAATTCATTTAAGTAATGCAATAGCGAAAATAATATATATTCTTCTAACAACAAGAAATTAAAGAGATAAGGGTCAAAGAATATGATACCGCGATTTATATTGGTTCACCTTTAACCTTTGGGCTACGATTGGTCCTCAAAATTTATCTAAGATTTCACTATCTCTTACAACTTAACAAGTATTATTTCTACTCTTTTAGAGCCTCTTCAGGTCTCTTTCATAAAGTACTCTTTATTTGCTATCTTAGCCTCTTCAGGCTCTAGCCTTCCTTTCATTTGAAAAGATACTGTTTGAGCTTTCTACACTTATGTTACAGGTGTTCTTGTCTCTTTTCTTCCTTTTTTTCACTCAGGATATTTTTACAATACACTCACTTGATTACAAAATTATTTTTTTGTAAACTAAAAAATTGTTTTGTCTACAACTATAACTGATATTTATAGTTTAATTCTCCAACGGTCTTCTTGAGAAAACTACTTGTAGAATCTTTATAGATTTGTTATTAGTTGAGTCCTGTAACCAACTCCAACTAATTAACTAACGTTGTAGATTATTTTTCAATTATTTCATCTTGATTTGATTTGTATGCTTCGTCTTATCTCTTCACTTCATCTTATGACTTCGTCTTAGTCATGTCACTTCATTTTAGTCATGTGACTTCGTCTTAGTCACTTTGTCTGGTACGTCTTACACTTTGTCTTAGTCAGCTCTTGAATATCATCTTGATTTGATTATTTATACTACTTACATTTATCTGCGCACTTAATAAACTCATCAAAACAGTTCTCACACTTCTTTTATTATTATTATTTAACTTTCATCAAAATCAATAGAAGAGGTGAAGTCTTCTTGACTTAACAATCTCCACCTTTTTTATGATAGCAAATAATAATAATATTAGAAGATAAAATGATGTTCAGGAGAATAATGATAATATTCAGATGAATAATTTTCAGACAAATAATATATTTATTCAAACAAATAATGCAAGATATACAATGTGTATAAAAAAATAAAAATAAATTTCTAATACTAATTCTCCTCTCCTTCTACTATTCTCCCCTTGTTTGTTATTAATCAAAAAAATATGTCATTTCATATGCTTCAAAATTTCAGAGAATATATGTTGAATATTAGTGTGGATCATCTTGAGGTCTTCTTCTATAGTCACATGTAGAAGTGCTACTTCCTTATGAAGATCACCAACTGAATCACTTAGTTCATTAACCCTAGTATCAATTTCTTCGATATGAAACTCCGTTTGATTTTGAGTAGCTTTAATCCATTAGATGAAATTCTTCAAGAGCTCCGAATTAACAGTAGAATCTTATAGCTTTTCACTAATTCGATGATGATACTCAGAGGCAGATGGTTTTCTAATTGAATTGTCTAACTTAATAATTTTGATAGAGGGTAATTAGAAAGGTTGTGTTTAGTGAGGGATGTCAAAATCATCAGGTTTGGGTAGTTTAAAAATTGGTTTCCTTAGAAGGTGTAGGATATTTTTGACTGAAGGAATGAAACCTAACGGTAATGAATAAGTAAATGCACAAAAGTTTCCAACTAAAAATTGATACCTTCAATCGTAATACTTTTGTACCTTCCTTCTAATATTTTCCCCATGACTTTGAAACTTTCATATGTGGTTGATGCACCAATGTTACTTCTTGATGCCCTTGATATGTGATGTGATATATAGATGCCTACAGGTTGAGCTACATGATATACATCGTCTATATTCTTCATCGCCACTCGAATTTCTTCTTTCGTGAGATCTTCTTATTTCTCAGGAAATTTCTTCTTCTTTCTTTTTTCCGTGAGATCATCTTATTATTTCTTAGGAAATTTCTTCTTCTTTCCTTTATCTTTGTTGTCTACCAGTGTTGGACGTCTAGATTGTACATCTGGTACAATCTTTATTATTGTTCTGCTTATCACTGGATAGATGGTGTAAAGATTTCTTGTCATCTTCAATGGATATGGTTCTGCCTTTTCATCTCGCAGAATACCATATAATCTTCTTTCTTCAGGAATTAGAAGATGTATCATCCGACCGTTTACTATTACATGTTCAACTTGAACCTTAACTTTCTGTTTAAGAGATTCTCTGATGATAACTGAACCTCTAATGCAATTAGGTATTGATTCTTCTATAATCTTCATCTTCAAATCTTCTTTCATCAATGGTTGAGGGGGATTGTAAGTTACTTGCTACTTTCCAACAATTTGTGTCTTTTGTTGGACATCAAACGATGCAACCTTCTTTTTTTGAATCAGTTTCGTCTTCTTTTTTTCTTTTGCTGGCTTGGAAGAGAGATGTTGTTGAGACTTCTTCTGCTCAAATACTAACTTTCTTTTTATCTCTGTCTCTCCAAGCGGTTGTTCTAATTGAGTCTGAGCGATAGAAACAATTGCTTTGGTAGGCTGTTATTGTTGTTGTTGCTCCTTTGCACTTTCAAAAACTTGACCAAGAATTAGAGTTTTTTGTTTTTTCTATTCTTTTTGTCTTAAGGTCATTAATCTTGGTGACCTTCTTGACTTCTTAGGTCTTTCTGATTAGAGCGTCTCAGCCTTCCTCTTTAAAGCAACTCGGTGAGTTGGTTGTTGAACTTTACTTTCCTTTTTTTTAGGAATCGTCTTAGCTTGTATTAGCTTATAAGAAGATTGTTTGACTTTTACCTATATTGAAATTTTTCGGGATGATTAAGGTTTTGCTTGCATTCTATATGAAACATGTTCTTTCCTGCTTTGTCTGATTGAAAGCTCCCCTTTAGACTGTGCTTTCGGTGTGAAATCTTTATTAACTTCAGCTTCAGTCTTGATCCCCATTTTGTGAATAGTAGAGGCATTGATAACAGTCTTAATATTCAGCTTTACTTTGTTTCCTCTATCAAGTAGGATTCTAGATTCATTGAAGAATCTTGTCAACAGTATAGTGTAAGGTAACGAACCACTCTTTAGATGATAATCCTCCCTAGCCTTTATCATGTAGTTCAGAATCAAGAATGAAGATTAACAGATTGGTGTGTGAACAGATGAAATAGACAATGTTCATCATTCATTGTCACCAAATCCTTTAAGCTCACTCTTGGTAGAATACAGTGAAGAAGAACTAAATGAAGAACCCTAGCCTTCGGAATTAGGTTTGAAGACTTCTTTACTCCAAGATTACTCGATCCATATAGTTGTCGATTGATGTTGTCTTCATTTATGTGACTTTGAGCAATTCATTTTGTATTGTTGAACAGTTTTCCCCCTTCATTTAGACACTCAATAGCCCTCACAATAGAATCTTGTGTAACAATCACTGACAACCTATCTACCATTGATGCCAAGGTGTTATCTGTTGGAACCCGTTGCCGAAATCGAACTACTTAAACCTAAACTGTCATAACTTGTTGCTCTTAACTCCGATTTGGACAATTCATACCTTCCTGAAAAGATAAGAAGACCCTCTACCTATTTTTATGAAGGACACAAGACTCAATTATGTCATTAAAAGGGACAAAACCA
>JAOSBO010000209.1:30981357-31022938 GCA_027563915.1 Erythroxylum rotundifolium | reverse complement strand
GAAAGGCATGAAAAGGGATGTAGCAGAGTATGTGAGCAGATGTCTAGTGTGTCAGCAAGTCAAGGCTGAACATCAGGCACCTTCAGGCATGTTAAAGCCATTGTCCATTCCTGAATGGAAGTGGCAAAGGATCACTATGGATTTTCTGATGGGTTTACCCAGAACTAGTAGGAAGCATGATGCCGTATGGGTTATTGTAGATCGGTTAACCAAGTCAGCCCATTTTCTGGCAATTAAGCAGACAGATTCGTTGCAGGTGTTAGCAAGGAAATACATTGATGAGGTAGTGAGGTTGCATGGAGTTCCAGATTCTATAGTATCCGACAATGATTAAGTAGTTGGGTTCCAGATTTGGGATCCAACATTTGTGGTATCAGAGCAAGAAGATGAACCGATAATGATTAAGTAGTTGGGTTCCAGATTTGGGATCCGACATAATTTGTTTAAGTAATGTAACAAGAAAAAGAGTATACATTCTTCTAACAACAAGAAATTAAAGAGATAAGGGTTAAAGAATATGACACTGCGATTTATACTAGTTCATCCTCAATCTTTGGGCTACATCTGATCCTCAGAATTTATCTGAGATTTCACTATCTCTTACAACTTTACAAGTATTATTTCTACTCTTCCAAAGCCTCTTCAGGTCTCTTTCACAAAGTATTCTTTATCTACTATTTTAGCCTCTTCAGACTCTAGCCTTCCTTTCACTTGAAAAGATATTGTTTGAGCTTTCTACACTCACGTTACAGGTGTTCTTGATCTCTCTTCTTCCTTCTTTTCATGCAGGATATTTTTACAGTATACTCATTTTATCACTTTTTTTTGTAAGTAAGAGTAAGTAAAAAGTTGTTTTGTCTATGACTACAACTAATATTTATAGTCTAATTCTCCAATGATCTTCTTGAGAAAACTGTTTATAGAATCTTTAAAGATATGTTATTAGTTAAGTCTTGTAACCAATTCCAGCCAACTAACAGACTTTGTAGATTATTCTTCAATTATATAGTCTTGATTTGATTTGTATGCTTCATCTTATATCTTCGCTTTGTCTTACGTCTTCGCTTCGTCTTAGTCATGTGACTTCATCTTAGTCATATGACTTCGTCTAAGACACTTCATCTGGTTCGTCTTACACTCTGTCTTAGTTAGCTCTTGAATATCGCCTTGATATGATGATTATGCTACTTACATTTATCTGCGCACTTAATAAACTCGTCAAAATAGTTCACACACTTCTTTTATTATTATTATTTGACTTTCATCAAAATCAATAGAAGAAGTGAAGCCTTCTTGACTTAACACTAATATGCTCTAGGCTATGTCTATGTAATAAAGGCTACTCTATGTACCCATTTCTTGTTTATCAATTAATTACTTTCAACTTTCAAAAATATATATTCAAGTCTCTGTAATCATAACTATAAACAAATCACTAACTAAACTATTTAGTAGATGCTAGTATAGCGTGACTTATATTAATGACTCGTAAAATCATAAATCATTTATAATCAAATTATTCCAATCTCTAAACATGATCTATGAGCCATCGAAAGGACCATTAATCTTATTATATATAGACCAATAACCAAAATATAAATTACATAATTAAAAAAGTCATCACCCACAAAGATCAATTATGGAATAAACCATTTCCTTCTATGAAGAAGTTATAGCACATCTAGATTAAAAAAAAAAAAAGAATCTCATGTGAACATGAATTTCAAACATCATTATACAACAAACAAGTGTAAAGTTCACAACTTTGTCAATCTTAAGTACTATGAACATATATGATACAACTCACAAACTCCTACTACGTTGAAACATCATATGATAACATAATACTTATATTGCCTACTTCTTTAAGAAAAGCTATAAGACTAAGCCCCCTAGTTAGTGGGTTAACTAACATATTTGTGATGATAATGTACTCATAAAATATACCACCATCATTAAGTCATTCTTAAAGTTTAAAGTACTTAAGTTTAATATACTTTACATACTTGGCTCTATTAATGTTCTTTATATTCCTGGAAAAGAATATAGTAAGTTAGTCGTCACAATGAATTCTAATAGTCTTAGAAACTGAATCAATAATCATAGGTCTTCCCATGTAGTTCTCCAACAACTTGGCGTGTGCTCTTACCTCATAACTAATTATAATATCAATTTTCTTTGTTAAAGTCACTGTAATATATTAGTTAGAACTTTTCTAATGCTCAAATCATCTAGCAAATGATTTATAACGCAGCCGGTTATACCTTTTAGGAAAATATAGAAAATCTTGAAGAAGAACTTAACCCATAATCCAAATAGTTTTTTGACTTACTATGGCCAAATTGCTCGTATCTTGAACATAAAGTCTAAAGGGAATATTTCTCATCATATTTTTTGATAAAATTCTTGGATGGTATAATGAATCATTGCCTCCTGATCATACAAAGGTTTATAATTTTTACAATATGAAGAAACTTATTAGGGGTTTTGGTTTGCCTGTTGAAAAGATTGATTGCTACAAGTTGGGATGTATATTATATTGAGGTGATGATGTAGAATTACAAAATTGCAAATTTTGTGGTCAATCTAGGTTCAAGCCTAGAAAGCATTCTATAAAAGGAAAATTAGTACCCTGGAAGTAGATGTATTATTTCCCACTAACTCTGAGACTTCAAAGACTATATACTTTTGATGTTACTGTGTCTCATGAGATGGCATAATGAACACCAACAAGAAGATGGAATAATGAGTCATCCATCAGATACATTGGTGTGAAAACATTTCAATGACACTTATTATGAGTTTGCAGCTAAAATTTGAAATGTTAGGATGGGACTGTCGACGGATGGATTCCAACCTTTTGGTACAATATTCTTTATGGCTAGTCATAATTACTCCTTATAATTTGCTTCCATAGATGTGTATGAAAGAGGCATACGTGTTCTTGACAGTGATTGTGCCAGGGCCTACAAATCTTAAGTATAAAATTGATGTATTCTTACAACCATTGATATCTAAATTGCAGCATCATTAGGAATATGGTGCTAAGACATATGATGTGTCTCTGAAACAAATTTTGTGTTGAGAATATCTTTGATGTGGACAATTAGTGATTTTTTTAACATATTTCATGTTGTTTGGATGGAGCATAGCCGAGAAATTGGCTTGTCCTTATTATGGCAATGATTCCTATACCTTTTATCTTCCAAACGGGGGTAAAATATGTTAGTTTGACAACCACAGAAAATTTCTTCTTCTAAATCATCCATTTAGGTGCAATAAACAAAAGTTCATTAAGAATAGGGTGATAAAAACATCTTCTCCCCCTCACAAAGCTGGTGAAGAGATATTGTAGGAGATTGAAGAATTAGGCTTGTTGAAAGTTACAGAATTTGAAACTGATGAAATTAATACAAGCATTAGTAGAAACTTTGGCTAGAGAAAAAGAAGCATGTTTTGGGATTTTCCATATTGTAAAACTAATTTGATACATCATAATCTAGATGTGATGCATATTGAAAAAAATTTTTGACAATTTTTTCAATACCATTATGAACATTGAAGGGGGGACAAAAAATAATGCAAAATCATGAGTTGATTTGAAACATTTTTGTAGAAGGAATGAGTTACATAAAGATCTTTGCATTGGTAAATATTCGAAAACATGTTACACTTTGGAAAAAAAGCAGAAGGAAATATTGTGCGAATGGTTAAGAAGTCTAAAGTTTCCCAATGGTCATATTTCAAACTTGGCAAGGTGTGTGGACATGAGGAATTACAAATTATTTGGGATGAAAAGTCATCATTATCATGTGTTTACGAAAGGCTAATTCCAATTACATTTCGGGAGTTGCTACCGAATAAGGTTTAGGAAGTAATAACATGATTAAGTTTTCTTTTTCAAAACCTTAACATCATCTAAAATCAAGTTGGTTGAAATGGAAAAACTAGAAAAGGAAATTCTAGTCATTTTGTGCAAGTTAGAAGGGATATTTCCTCCAAGCTTTTTGGACTGTATGGAACATCTACCTATCCATTTAGCACACAAGGCTAAACTAGCTGGTCCAGTCCAATATCAATGGGTGTATCCATTTAAGAGGTACATAATTGAACAAAAATGATCGTAATTGAGGTAATATCATGTTCTTATAACTAAATTCGTATAACCTTATTTGCTCATATAGGTATTTGCATCACTTGAGGAAAAATGTGAAGAATAAGGCTAGAGTTGAAAGTTCAATATGTAATGCTTATTTAATGGAGGTAGCTTGTACATTTTGTTCACATTATTTTGAGTCATATGTTCACACAAGAGACAGAAAAGTTCCTCATAATGCGACGGGGGAGGAACTAATGATGTTGGTGGTAACTTATCTATTTTCACATAATCTGGACGAACATATGGATGTTCAACAAGAAGAATGTTAACAGAGAAAGAAATTGAGGCTGCCCCTGGTTACATTTTATTGAACTATCAAGAGGTTCAACCTTTCGTGCAGTAAATATCAAGTGCTTATTTCGGTTTTGAAATTTACTATTATTCATAACTGAAATACATAATAAATTTTTTAGATTATACAAGGAAGCATTACATGAGCTCATACCTGACAAATCATTGGATGATATCAATAAAGAAGTTGGAACAAACTTTTCTAAATGATTCGAGCAATATGTAAGTTTTCTCTTACAAATATTGAAATGATTGAATTATAAGATTTAAGTGTTCAAATGAAATTATACTGTTTAATATGATATTTTCTTTTCTGTATGCCTTAGAAAATCCAATAGAGAACAAGTTCATATGTGATCTTTTTAAGGGACCTTTGTGAATTGTTAAATCAAATCTGATGTATTTCGTTAATGGATACAAATATCATATAGAATGTCATGGTCATATCATGGCAACAATAAATAATGGAGTTTGCATATAGGGAGAATTAATGGATTACTATGGAAAAATTATTGAGATTCTTGAAATTGAGTACCGTGCATTGCCAATAAAGTGAAGAGTGATATTTAAGTGTGACTGGCTTGATTTAACTCCAAATGTTAGTACAAAAGTGCATAGCTAATACAATCTAGTTGAAATCAACAATTGAAGAAGATTTTGACATTTTAAACCTTTTGGTATTGGCAATGGAAGCGATCCAGGTCTATTATGTCCCTTTCCCAGCTTATGACAAGTTAAGTCAAATTGGTTGGCTATTTGCAAAATTAAACCTACATGTGTTTTTAAATCACATGGAAAAGGAGAACAGAGAATTGAAAGTGAAACGTTTCAGGAAGATGCTTATAAAATAAATGCATTTGTCGTTTATGAGGATAATGAACCTTTGAATGATCCATGTAATGAATATGTTGAAATTCTATCTAGAGAAGATGAGGAGGGCTAGAGATCTGAAGAAGATCTTGAGTTTCATTCAAATTCTTTAGAACAAGAAGATGATTTTGATTTACAATTAAGTGATGATAGCGATTAATTTGTGTTTGTACTTGAATATTATATTCAACAAATCAATTATTTCTTTTTTAACATATTGTATAAAATATTGAAATTAAATTGTAATATTTCTACAAAATTCAATCAAATATTAATTTCAAGTTGAAATATGTCGTCAAAGAGAAGATAGGATATGATGTGACCAAGATTTAGACCACGATTCGGAGGTACTTATAATACTGGTGAAGCATCTCATGGTGTAGCAACCGGAGCTAAATCATCTACTTCCCCTCCACCTACTACACTTGTAGATGAGGCTACACCATCCACCACCCCTACATCATTCACTACCCCTATATCAACAGAGATATCAGGGGTAAACAATGTGAATGAAGGAGACAGCCACCAGCTTGGAGCTGAGGGACCCGATAGAAGAAAAAACGTCACAATTTTTCAATAATATGTAAGTGAAAATACATGAAGCATTATATGTTTATAATTAATTTATATCTTTAAATTTAAAAATGGTGTAAATTTATTTGTTTTTATATTAGGTTATTTCCATTTGGACTTTGCTCAAGAAACATGACATTGAAATTTAAGGAGAAGATTGATCCTAAGGTTTATGTATGGAAGAATACCTCTCAGGCCACAAAGGAATTATATTATCACGAGTTTGAGGTACCACAAAAATTATTATTTTCTTTTTTAATTAACAACTCTATACATTAATTAGATAAATATTATTACATCATAAGTATTTATCAAATGTTTTTCTTTTGTTTCAGAAAGAATTTTTTTGGGATTCTCAATTTGACGTGATCATCTATAGAGTATAGGAGAGACGAGCATGTACACGTTATCGCAACTTTATTGCTGCGATAGGTAAGGTCAGCATATGACCACCTTACATTTTTGAAGAAATATGGAGTCATTGGCTGCAGTATTGGACATCACTTGAGGCCATATTCATTTCTGAGCATAATTTGGCCAACAAACATGGTTGAGTAGGGGCAGAGAGTCTTCACATTCATACGGGAGGATCTATTACCCACCACGAGCATGAAAAGAGACTTGTAAGTATTTTCAATTTACATTTATATTCTCATTTCTTTTCTTTGTTGTATTTCAATTGAATTTGATGTGTGAATTTTGGAATGAAAATATGTGTTTTTTGTTGAGAATGATAATGTTATAAATGTCTTGTGCCATATTGGTTGTGTTCTTTAGTTATTTTATTTGTTCAATAGGAGGTAGATAGCATAAAAATAGAGGAACCTTTGCCAAAATTTTTATAAATTCTGGTACACTTATAATATTTTATTCTTATCCAGAAAAAGTCAGCTCTTTTTGCACACTCACACTAAGAAGCATGACAGTGTAACATTCGTCAACAGCCATTGTAGAGAATTAAATGTACGTGAAATTTATGGTTTAATATTAATGCTTAATAATTATCACTTACTAATATAAACATTGCTTTCTAATAGGACCAAATATAAGAAAACATTCAACAACAGTCTCAGTAGTCTAAAGATGTTGATGAGACTAAATCTTATCTTCATGTAAAGGATTGTCGTGGGAGGATATTCGACTTAGGTTTATCTGCAAACTCATGTTATTCGTAATCCTCCATATCCAGTACAACAACGCCTAGTCAACGATCCACAACCAAGAAGTGTAAGAGTTTTGGAGTACATTGAAGACATTGGTAACTCAGTTGCAACAGTCGATGGATCAGTTGCAACAGTTGTTGCAGTACATCACTCAACTCCATAATGAGGTTAACGAATTGAAGGGTAGGGGTAGTACCTCATTGCACCAATCAGAGCATTAGCTGTCTCCAATTAATAGTGTACTTTTGGTTATTTAATTTGAATTACAAATACTTTTTATGTACAATGTAATGTTTGTATTACCAATTAAGATATTTTTAACTTTATATCATCAATCAAAATTTTTGTCTAAACAAATTAAATGTATACAATTAAATTCATAACTGTTTAAATTATCTATCAGCAATAACATCATCAAATAAAAAATATTGACTTATATTTTTTACAAAAAATATCTGTTTGATTTACTCATGGAAGATCGTCGATTCCTTGGTAAAAGCATTTGTATTTACAGACGAAAAATGACTAACCGTCGGTAATTGTAGACAGAAAAACTAGTTCCGATGCTAAATTTACTGATGGATTGATAATATGACCGACGGAATGTAACTGTCGGTAACATTTTAACAAACTAACCGACAAGCATAAGCGAACTATCAGTATATTTACCAATGGAATAATATCATCCGTTGGTAAATTTACCTACGGTCACAAATGAGCAAATTGTGGGTACATTTGCCAATGGAATAGTGTCGTCCATCGATAAACTTACCGAAGGTCAAAAATAAATTGTCGGTATATTTACCGACAGCTAATTAATGGCCCATCGGTAAATTTACCAATGAATAGTGCTATTTCGTCGACAATTATTAGCTACAGTCATTTCTACAATGTCTTTATCCGTCAATAAAGTCCGTCACTAAATTTAATTTCTGACAGAATGTTGACATATTCTGTTGGTAATTTCCATTGCAAAACGAAATTTTTCTTGCAGTGGTGTCTTTGTAGGATACCTATATACGAAGAAAGGATGTAGGCTTTACGATCTCAAAATTGGTTTTTTTTAGTTCTAATTTCATAGAAACTTGTTTCCTTTAGCTCAAAGTGATCTAGAGATTGAATATTGAATTCGAGATATTAATCACTTGAGGAAAGATCTGTTATGGGTGATGAGTGAGAAGACAAAATCGAGAGCAAAAATTCAAAGCTAAAAGGAAATGTGAGTAATTCTCTTGAGGAGATTGCTAGACCTGAAGAAATAGAGAGTAAATTGTGATAAATGACTTGTCAACTAACTCAGTTGGAAAACTATGTTGTTTATTCCACTATTACAGGAATTTTGGTCTATAATTTTGAAGCCATTTTAGGCCAAAATTTCTCCATCCTCTTCGAAGCCACCACAATATAATAACTCCTAGGCCCTGTTTGGATGGCGGGAAAGTAAAGTAAATTTAGAATCTGAATCCTCAGAAAATGAATCTATGGAAAGTAAAGATATTCACATATTTTGATACTTATAAGAATTCTGATAGGAAAGTTGGGTAAATTCTTATTACAGTGTTTGGTATGCAACAGTATTTCATGGAATATAATCTAATTTTGACTTGTGTTTCCATTTATATCCTTACAGATCGAATAAAAACTGAAATCGTTAAATAATGTTAATTTGTAATACAAGTTATATTATTAAATGTTAATTTTTTTCATTTCTAATATTTTAATCATATAATACTGTTATATCATAAATATAGTATTGAAAAATACTGAAAAACCTCAACCGAGTATAAAGATAAATCTTAAAATTCAAATCAAATATCAATTATTATTATTATTATTATTATTATTATTATTATTATTATTATTATTACTAATTTATTACTGTTGTTGTTGTTGTTGTTGTTATTATTATTAAATTCCTTATTATCATAAAAGAGTTATCCTATAGTTGAGAGAAAAGGAAGGGTTGAATTGGCTAGTGCATTTTTTAGATTAAAGTCCTGAGGAAAGTAATCTAAATACCAAGGGGGTGGTGAGATTTAGAATCCAAGGAAAGTGCTACTACTTTCTCTAGATTGGGAAAGTTTTTACTTTCCTAACTGTTCAAAAAAAAACCAAACATAATAATGTAAATTTTAAGAAAAAGATTACTTTCCCAAGCAAGAATCCATGCCAACCAAACAAGGCTCTAAGATATTCCTCATTCCTTGGCACATTATTTAACTTTTGATTATTTTGTCTAAGGTCATCGGATGTTCTTAGTGGCCATAACCTTGACGGTTGAGCCTGGGAGCCATATAGACATTGTGAAAAGCATAAAATTGCGAGATTCAAATCTAACTAGACATATTTAGTCTGTTTTATTATCAGTTCAAACATTTCTCATGATTGAATTAATAATTACAAGTTTTTTTTAATGAAATCATGTTTGTAATTTATTTGAGAGGGTGTAGAAAACACTATCTTTAACCCATCCATAATAACAAATAAAATGTGTTATTTTGTTTGATTATTATACAATATTATTGATTAATATAATTTGTAACTGTTCAATTTTTTAAATTCCCATTGTGAAGTTTTATAAATAAAGATTATTCATATTTTCCTTTTGTAATAACGACAAAAGTTGTTGATAAGAAAGATTTTATAAATTTTGAATTGGTTTAATTTATTTTCTTTAATTGACATTTTAATATTTTATTTTTATATCTTTTATCTTCTTAAAATAACATGATAACTTCTTAATGGAATACGTTGATAAAATTTCATTATTTCATTCGAATAGTTTTCAATGTTAAATTCCCTCAATTTTATACTTGAAAGACCTGAAGGATTAAAACCCTAAAATAAGTCATGGATCAATCATGTCAAATCATCAAGAAATTAAACATGAACAGAAGTGTACCTAAATTCGCAGTTGTTCTTGATTATGGCTTGATCTTCTATTATATCAAACTGTTAACTTCAAGGTTTCTCTAAAAGGGAAAAAGAAACTGTCAACTACTTGTATACTGGGGACCATAACCCTTTATTATAACCCTGATTTGGCAAATATCTATTTTGGCCCTTTTAACAAAATAGAATTTGTACAATGGTCTCTACACTTTTAATCTTACAAATAAATTGACACCTCAATAGTCAATAATTCTAATTTGATCATAACTCTTATTGGACTATTTTATTTAACTGCTATACACATTTAATATTTTCATATGTAGGCCCACACTTTATAATTTATTAGAAAATAAATTCTAACAATCTCCCACTTAGGCTAACATTTGTTATCTGAGAAATGTGTATATCTTTATGAGCTCAAAAAATGTAGTCATACATAACGTGCCCCAAACAATCTCGTCCATTGATCATATTGACGAAGAATTGAAGTGACAATCGTCACATTCATTATGACTCAATCCACCATCAATCACATACACCAATATTCTCAAATGTCATAGATCAATTATAGGAGTGTAGCATGGAAACTTCATGCAATGTGATCTTTTCATTCTATTTCCAACTGGTCTTACTTTATTGAGATCAACATAACGTATATATGTTCAAAAATAGTGTATTGAAGATTGAATACTTTATTTTATGTAGAAACTGAATTATAATATAAATATATCCATACATAATGGAGCTTCTAATGCTAGAAAAACAAATACATAAACAAACTCCCATTGAAAATAAACATCCTCAATTAGTGTGATACCCATATGTGCAGTGTGCTCATGAAAAACCTTCGATATCACTTCTTTAGTAAGCGAATTTGCAATCATGGAGTTTATTCCAATATGCTCTATGGATATCTATCCACTCTGTACTCTCTCCCTCATAGCTAGAAACTTTATCTTAATATGTTTTAATCGAGAAGAGCTTCTATTATTATTAGAGAATAAGACTGCTGAGTTGTTATCACAATATAAAGTTAGTGACTTTTCAATACCACCCATAATTTGTAATCCAATGTCAAAATTCCTTAACCATAGTTCATGATTGGATGCCCCATACCATGCTACATATTCTGCTTCCATAGTGGAGGTGGCTATAAGAGTTTGATTTGCACTCTTCCATGAAATAGCACCTCCAGCCGAAAGATAAATGCAGCCTGATGTGGATCTTCTGCTGTCTTGGCATCCTGCAAAGTCAGAATCAGAATTTCCAATGATCTCCAAATGATCTGACTTTTTGTATGTGAGCATGTAGTCCTTTGCTCTTTGAAGATATCTCATAACCCTTTTGACCGCTTTCTAGTGATCCATTCTAGGATTACTCAGATATCGCCTTAGCATGCCAACTATAAATGCAATGTCTGGGCAGGTACAAACTTGAGCATACATCAGACTCATAACTGCTGAAGCATAGGAAATTTTCTACATCTGTTGAATCTCAAGCTCATTTTTAAGACACTGATCGAGGCTGAATTTATCTCCTTTAGCGACTAGGGTATTTCCTGGTTACAATCTTGCATACCAAACCTCTTGAGCACTTTCTCAATGTAGCCCTTTTGTGACAATCCTAGAATACCTCAAGAATGATATCGGTGTGTTTTGATCCCTAATACGAAAGTAGCTTCACCTAAGTCTTTCATATCAAAATGCTTTGAAAGAAAAGCTTTGGTTTCATGCAAGAAGTCCTTACAATTGGTAGCAAGAAGTTTTTCATTCACATATAAAACCAGAAAGATGAACCTACTCCCACTAAACTTGTGATAAACACAATCCTCAACAGCGTTTGTCTCAAAACCAAAAGAGATAACTACTTGATGGAACTTGAAGTACCACTGACGAGAAGCTTACTTAAGCCCATAAATGGATTTCTTTAATTTGTATACCAGTTGCTTTAGGTCTCCTGACACAAAGTTTTCTGGCTATACCATATAGATGGTTTCATCAATATCTCCATTGATAAGCGTAGTCTTAACATCCATTTGATGTAGCTCAAGATCAAAATGTGCAATTAAGGCTATGATTGTCCTAAATGAGTCCTTCGATGAAACTAGGGAGAAGGTCTCTTTATAGTCAATGCCTTCTTTCTAAGTAAAGCCCTTAGCTACAAGACGTGTCTTATACCTCTCCACATCACCTACAGAATCCCTTTTGGTCTTAAATATCCATTTGCAACTAATGTGCTTCTTTACTTTAGGTAATAGAACAAGATCCCAAACTTGATTGTCTTTTATGGACTTGTATTCCTCATTTATAGCCTCAATCCACTTATGAGAGTTGGAATCCTGCATGGCATGATGAAAGGTGATTAGGTCCTCATCTACCATGCCTTCAGTTTCCTCATGTTCTTGAAGAAATACTATATAATCATCTAGAATAGCACTTCGTCTCTCCCTAGTGGACCTCCTTAAAGGCACAAATTCTTAAGGTTATTGAGACAAAAAATATTAACTGTAATTGGTATCTCAACATAGTAATCAAATATTGACAATTAGTTTTGTCAAATAATAAACCTTTCTTTGGATCGATTTATTATCCACATGGAAAACCTAACAATTTTCACATACTTATCACTATAAGTATATTTGCCATTTGACCAAACAGCAACCTTCCTTTGGGC
This sequence comes from Erythroxylum rotundifolium, assembly GCA_027563915.1. Lineage (NCBI taxonomy): Eukaryota > Viridiplantae > Streptophyta > Magnoliopsida > Malpighiales > Erythroxylaceae > Erythroxylum > Erythroxylum rotundifolium. Next base: position 31,010,317 of record JAOSBO010000209.1, on the reverse strand, counting down.
TGATTACCATCCGTATAAATAGTAAATATACACATCTAATATTTAAAATACATTAATCTACACAATAGAGGTCACTTTGGTAACATATTGCTTCAATCAACTTAATTTAAAATATCAAATAACTTAAGGTATGAAAAAACCAAAATTTACACTCAACTTTGATAAATTAAATTTAATTGCAAGTAAATCCAAATATCACAATTTAAAACTTGAGTATAGCAAATAACGAGTATGTGCACACATGAATTGATAATATTGAAATTCATAAATGCATGGGAAAATGATGATTGCAATTCTGTCCATGTATTCATGAATTAACACAAATATCAGTGATCGCCACAACATATATCCAAAAAATGTTATAATTATTCACAACTGAATTCACGGTGGTCCAGAAAGTTCAAAAGCATGATAGTAATTAATGTGGGAGGACTAAAGAGGACAAAAAATGCACTTACATTAGTCAAAGGAAAAAGTGACGCATTCAAAAGATCAAACCATTAAAAAAATGATGGATTCAAAAGATCAAATAGTTGGTTTATGGTTTGCACTCTTCTCCACACTGAAAAAGGAACTGACTGAATTCCCAATCCCAGAATAAAGTGTAAACTCTTGCCTTTTGATATTATGGGTGGGCCAGTAGCCAACAACAGGAAACTCACGTTTTTTTTTTTTTTTTTTGATAATCCAAGTATCCCCACCCACTAATTCCTTAGCTACCGCTAATTCACTGTCAACTGATGAGCCTAATTTTGGACCCCAAAGTAGCCGTCCCTAGCCATATTTGAGGAGGTAAATCAAGGGATGTCCACGAGTTGGGCACTCAGTGCACGCTACTGATGTAGGCTGGCTACCAGGACCAATCTCCAAGTAGGTTACCCTACCAGATCTCGATCCCACACGGCCTCACTCCTGCACAAGAACCAGCATATATCTTTTCACGAACACGCATGTGCCCTTGGAGACTTGATCCTCAACACATAAATGGGGAGAGGACCCTCCACAAGATTCGAACTCATGACAACAGGAGTGAATCTTGAGTAGACGTACCATGTGAGCTAGGATCACTTGGTGGAAACTCATGCCTTTTGATATTAGGGGTGGGTCAGTAGCCAACAACAAGAATGAAAATCATAAATTGATTACCGGAGTGGTTCTCGGGCATGACTAGAAATCATGACGGCTCTGAATTCGTGCAGGAAAACTCAAGCTTTTGTCATTAAATCAAAATCAAATACCGAATGCACAATCAACACAAATTGAATTCCCACAACAAAATGGAATTCGATGCAATAATTTCATAAAAAATTCAATGATTTAACATAACCTGGCTCTGATACTAATTGAAGGATTAACACCCTAAAATAAGCCATGGTTCAATCATGTTAAATCATCAAGAAATTAAGCACAAAACAGAAGCGTACCTGAATTCGCAGTTATTCTTGATGATGGCTTGATCTTCTAGTATATCAAACCGTCAACTTCAAGGTTTCTCTAAAAGGGAAAAAGAAACTATCGACTACTTGTATACTGGGGACCATAACCCTTTTATTATAACCCTGATTTGGCAAATATCTATTTAGGCCCTTTTAACAAAATAGAATTTGCACAATGATCTCTACACTTTTAATCGTATAAATAAATTAACACCTCAATAGTCAATAATTCTAATTTGACCACAATTCTAATTGGACTATTTTATTTGATTGCTATACACATTTAATATTTTCATATGTAGGCCCACTCTTTATAATTTATTAGAAAACAAATTCTAACAAGACCCTCACAGAAAATCAAAGTTGATTGATAAGAAATATGCTCGTTTCCAAATCAACTCTATTTATTAAACATTTTTTAAAAGATAAATGTAAAATTCTAGATAAATGGAAAATTATCATATGTACCTATTCACATGCAAAGACTTTTGGTGGTGGTGAATTCGCAAGGCATTAATTATTTTTTTATAAAACAACGAGATTGGTGGAATCGCGCATCTCCTCATCGGGAACAGATCTCCTGTACCCAATAACCCAGTTCCCCCTGTTCCAAAATGATCCCAGCTATCTAATAAATGTGGGTCCCACTTATTAGATGGCTGGGATCATTTGGGAACAAGAGGAACTGAGTTATTGGGTACAGGAGATCTAGACTCCTCCTCATCCGGGTGTGGAGGGCTCTGAAGCCTGACAAAAATGTTTAAGAAATATGTCTAATCCCAGATTTAACATATCTCATTCCAAATTTATATTTTTAAATTAAATATTACCATAAAATTTTTTAATAATTAATTAAATAAAAATAATCATTTCATTCTATTTCTCATCTATTCTAAGAATTTCTAACAAATGAGTTTTAATCTCCTTATTTGATTAATTAAAATCACCATTTTAATTCTTTTTTATTCTTTGCAATAGGTTCCTTTCGTTTAGTTGAGGAAACCATAAAGAATAAATAAAATCGTCCTCCCCTATTTTTATCTATTTCAAGTAAGTTGGGAATAAAAATGAGAACATTTTGGATAAAAATATTCTTAAAAATCAAAATAATCCCTTGGCTATAAAAATATAATAATAATAATAATAAGAAGAAGAAGAAGAAGAAGGAGAAGAGAGGAGGAGAAGAATAATAACAAATAATAATAATAATAATAATAGTGTAATTAATAGAAACTAAAATATATTATGATCTTTTTATTATTTATTTTTTATCATTCTGTTTATGTCTTTAAACGAAATATTGGCATTATATTTTCGTTAAAGATTCTCGAAAATAAAAAGTTCTGTCAAGAGTCTTGCCTACGCACCAGTGCCACTTTCTTTAATTACGTACCTTTCATTGCTATCAATATCACTTCTTTTTTTTTTTTTCACTCTGGCACCTTGCTTTTCCTATCACTGTCACTTTCTTCAATTGGGCACCTTTCTTTCATAACGCACGACCGTTATTATTTTTTTTGAAATAAATGTAGGCCATCATTTCCACTAGTTGATGATGCAATAATTAAGTAAAAAATCTCCTTCCTGCCTGGTTGTTTTCATACGTGCTCTCTCCATTCATACACAGGCGTGGTTAGCTCAACGTTCGGTGAAAATTGTCAGAAATCTTGGTTCTCCTTGCTAGAGACACAACAGATTATGGGTGCACAATCTTAATTTTTTGTAAGAAAATAAATATATTTTAGAAAAATAGAGAGCACAAACTATTTGGTGTAAGAACTCACTACAACAAACACAACCTTTAGCGACGAAAATAAAAGTCACTAAAAACTAATCATCGTTGCAAATCTTAATTTGCAACGAAAATTATCGTCACCCAAATCATCGTTGAATCTAAGTAATAAAACAACATCTGCGACATTTCTCCAAATTTGTCATTGAAACTTATTTTTGATACAAATAATTCATCGGTAAAAAGTATAACCCAAAATAACTACTAACGTTATATATAGTTTTGTGCGATGTTTCTATTTCATAGTTAAAAGTTTTACCCTACTAAATTGTATCTGTAGGTGATTTCTTTTAGTGATGATTTTATTTTGGTAACAAAATAGTTTTAGCAACTAATTATCTGCTGTAGGGAAACATTTTTAGAGACGTTACTTCACACGTGGGTTAAAACAATTTGTAACAATTTGGTTTTGGTAGCTAATAGTTTTTGTGACAATTTTGTTTCTGTAACGAAACAATTTTAGCTATTAATTTGTTATTGTATCTAAATGTTTTTAACAACGTTCTTGTATACATAGTTAATGACTTTTTGTGACGATTTTGTTTTGGTAACTAATATTATTTAGTGTCAAAATTTAATTTTGAATTTAAATATTATTATAATTGCCAGAAACGAACTTATTTTAATTAATTTCAATTTTTAAGACAGTTTGAAATATTAAAATTATTTATTTTATAATTAATGTTAGTGACATATTTTTAAAATAATAATAAATTGAAATTAAACAAACTTAACAATAGAACTATTATATTAAAAAAATAATTACAAGTCAAACACAAACTAAGACTTCTCATCATCCTCACTGACATATTGTGAACCCAGTAATTGTTTTACCATCTTTCTAAGTTTGTTAACTTCTTTTGGTTCACTATTTAACTTATCTTTTGTACATTGTAATTTTGTCTTCAGTATCTAGTTCTCCTCTTGAAGCTACGCGACATATGCTGATCGTGACAAAGAGGCATCAATGAGCTTAAGGTCATACCCAAAACCTTTGATATAACCCGTTCGTGTACTAAGGACATTGTTATAAATGTCATTGACATTGGGCTGATTTCCCTCAACCAATGACTTCTGCAACAACTCCTGCTTCATATCCTACAATTTAAAGTAAAAAAATCAAGTTAAGTAAACAGTTATTACTTACTATTACATAGAAAAATAAATTGTAATATTAATTTATTTGTACTTACATAATTATATTGTGTCTCTTCAGACGTCCAACGTTTACCTTCTTTGTAGTGTGTGTGCTTTACAATGTGATCCTATCATATTCTTTCCTTTGGAGTTGTGTTTGACTCTATAATATGAATTTAAAAAATTATAACCAACTAGAATTTATTGTATTAAAAAATAGAATAATAAATTGAAAACTTTACATTTACTAATTCTTGTCAGATAACGACAAATGATCTGGAGTTGGTGTTATGAGGAGTCTTTATTAAGGCTCTGTTGGCCTTGATTTGCTCACACTTTTCCTAAATTAAGAGAAGTAGTTATGAGGCATATAAACATAATTAATGGAAGGAAATATGAAAAGTAAAAAAATTTATATCCAATAAAAGAACATGCATCTAGTTTAAGGATATTGATGTTTCTCCATTAGAAAATGAATTTCCAGTGACATTATCATATAGCTTGAAATTTCTATATAATTAAGTACCTATGCCTAATCTTTTCTGTCTTTATCATAGTAGATCGTCTTTCCTCAACATAAATAGATTACCTGTCAAATGAAATCAAATTTTGGAAAAAAAATGAAAGATGTTCGTTGTTTTTCAACGAATACCTTATAAACAGAATATAAGACACACGTTTCTTCAACCATTTATTCATTCTGTTCCCTTACACACCTTGTAAATAGAACATAAGACACATGTTTCTTCAACCATTTATTCATTATGTTCCCTTACTTCACCTTCATTCACACAATTCAACAGAAACCCAACATAGTAGCTGTTCAATCCATACAAACGACTAAAGAAATCAAAGAAATCACAACAATTTTGGATTCGGTATCTTTAAGACATTCACAAACAAACCCACAACAAATGAAAAAAAATTACAAGGTTGAGCTTAACTCCACGGGATGATAGATGGGGGAAGATAAGAACAGAAAATTGAGAAGAACAACAGAAGGGGTTAAAGAAATGAGGGAGAATAAATCGTTGTTTGAGAGAAAACACATAAATGAAGAAGGGGGGAAGGCTACGGGTTTGATTTTTACTCCAGTGGGATGACAACAAAGGATGTCATCCCACCTAAACTATTTTTAACGTTGCCACATTCAGCAACGAGAACAAGATTCATCATTAAATGAAAAACCTTTAGCTACGATAAATGATAAACGTCGCCAATATGTTTGGAACAAGGTGAAAAATGATGTAGTTATATTATTCTGATCTCCCACATTTTGCGACAAAACCAATATTCATCACAAAATTCCATGCTTTGGCTATGGAATACTTATAGCATTGCAAAATGTACAACATTTTACTACCAATCTGTTAAATCATCAAAAAATGTCTGTTTTACCTTTTCCGTCAATGGATATTTTCATCGTCTAAAAGTATAATTTTGCTATGAATTTTGAAAAACGTCACCAAAACTCAAGCATTTTCTTTATTTTTCTTAAAAAAGCTTTACCTTTATTTTCGATCAGTTCTTCCTCTGCCCTCTTCGTCAAGTCTTCCCAAAACCAGCGATCTCCAACGTCTTACCCATGTATCTAAGCTATTGACTTGATCAAAACATGATTTGTAATCCTGTCACTTCCTTTTTACTATCTATTTTATTTTCAATTTCCATCTTCATTTCTACATCTTTTACTGACTAGATCAACTCTTTGTTTGTCAAAGTTATTTTGTCACAAGTTTTAGTATCTCTTGATCGATTTTCTCTTGCTTGCCTGTGATGTTTGCATTTGGCTCTTGAGACAATGGGAGAAAGAAAACAAGTATTTTTACCATTGTTAAATAGAAAATTAGAGATTTTTATCCTTCTAGGATAGATCTGGACGTTCTTTGTATAGATCTTTACAAAGGGTGTTTTTTACGGTGCTAAAGTTGATTTCTTTGTGTTTTGTATTTGTTGTTTGATTTCTTGTGATATCTTATTTGAACATTGTCGTTGGAGAGTTTGGATTTTTCTCAGCTAGTTTTCAGAGTAAAGTAAGTTTAGTTGACTTCACTGTTACCGAATCTTCTCAAGTTGTTTCTGGATTTTTCCTACTGGAGAACTTATCTGAATGCATCCTGCTATGCATTCGTGACTGTAGGCTTTCCTTTAGTCCTGTGAAGCATATGGGTATTTTCTTAGACAACTCAAAATGGTCATATTGTGTCTCTTTGATGTGTTACTGTCAAGATTTAGGGGGCTTGATGACATAAAAGTTGCATTGTTAAGTACTTCTACCTCATGTGAGTTAATGCTTTGGCTGTGTTACTAAAGTTGAGATATTTATTCACTGAATCAGTATTGTTATTTTGTTCTATTGTAAGTTATTGCAATTATTCTTTTGTTCTTTCTATCTATTGTGATTATTCACTAAAACCCTTTAGGTGTTTATTGTGAGTTCTTAATTATGCATTTGGTGTATGAGTTGTGTTTATGGTTTTGTTTTGAAGATGATTTATCTTTGTTAGTTCTTTATGTCTATCTTCCCCCCAATGTTTAACATTTAATCTCATGAAAGCTTTGTTTCTGTATTGATGAAATTGTTTCAAGATTATTTTACTTTTTTTCATTTCCATTAATAGTAATATAGAGACATATAGATAACGCTATATTTATGTACATGAAGAACATAGTCATGTTTATTCTACTTTAAATTCTAATTTTTGCATTAAATGCAAATTACATAATATATTTTTGAAATTTTAGTAAGGGAAACTTGCATATCATTAGGCACATTGAAGATGTATAAGTGCTAAACTGGACTAGTTTCAGTTGATTTGTGACTTTGGAGTTAAACATATCATTGTTTTATTCCAAATTGACTTTTATAATATTTAACCTCTTAACATTATTAATGAAGGAATGTTGACATGGAGACTAATTCCAGATGACCTTAATCCATTTCGTTGGGAGGAATGTGGCAAAATTGTCCCTACTGAGAAAACCAAAAATGCAGAAAAAAAATCTCCACTTTATATACTAATCATCATTTGTCTTTCATGGCCAATTTTCTGCTTCAAGGTGTTTAGTATCATCTAAACAATGTCACTTTCCTTATTATGTCCATCTCATTTCCTTTTATGAAGCTATTATATATATTTACATTTGATGGTTTATACTAAATGTTGTTTTAAGCTTCCTTGAGTCTCGAAGATAACATTTATGGCCATGGAGGTAGGAGTGATGTCACAATAGTCTGTAAAGGATTAGGGAAATCGATTGTTTTGGAAAATTTGTCAATTCCAAATACTTTGTCTACTTAAGCACGCATGCATGTCACTCCAATTTCAATTCATTTAACAGTTTACTAATATGACAATATCTAACTTTTATACTGATTGTGTTTTAGGTACTAAATCTAGCGACCGCATCCTCTACAAATTTAGCTATAGTATAAAAGCTATTACAAGAGGGTGTAAAAAACCCTACACTTAAGGAAACAACTGTTACTGTTTCAATTGGTGCATTTGAACGTGCAAGGACCCTTTTGGAGAATCCAGACATCAAGGACTCATTTACCTTTACCAGCTCTCATGTTATTTGGAATCCAAGTAAATAATTATATCATTGTCAATTAGCAAGTCAATTAATTAAACTCAGCTTTAAAGTTTATTTATTGTTGTATCAGTAATAATTTGTCAAACAACATATCGACTACTTAGGGGTCAGGTTGTGTACTATTGAATATGGATTGTTATTATTCTAGTTCTATGACTGCATGAATTGGGTAACTTCTAATTCAAAGTTTGTACTACTCTATATATCATATTATTATATTGATAAAATTATTTAAAATTTTTATAACTAATTTTTGCAATGTTAGTAAATACTAATGATTAACTAATACTATTATTTAACACTTAAAATTATGTTATAAGTTTTTTTTAATAATACATTGTAAACATTTAAAACAAATCTTCAATAAAACATATCTTAACAATGATAGATTATACACATTCATCTATGCTTACTAGAATTCATCATTGAATGTGCAACATTTGGTGACGATTTCCAATAATCATCGTTGAATGCTTGACATTTAGTGACGATGGAAAAAATCATCACTGAATGTACAAGCTTTAGCGACCAAACAGAACTTTTGTCATCAAATATTGACCTTTTGGTGATGCTTCAGAATATTGTCGCAAAATATAGAACCTTTAGTGACGATTTTAGGAATTTATCGCCAAATGTTTGACAAGTTATGGTGACGTTTTTAGAAATCATCACCATTTCATTATTTAGGTAGGAATATATAAAATCGTCACCCATTATGCATCATTTAGTGATGATTGTATTCAGCATTTAGGGACGATTTTCGCTTTACGTCGCTAAAAGTTTTCCCTTGTGCGACATCTTTTGTTTTAGTCACAAAATGGTAAGTTTTAGTGACGAATTGTTTTAAGTGTCGTAATATGTTGTCTTTGGGCGATGAATTCGGTTTTGTAGCCAAAGAAATTGTCAAAAAAGGGTGTCTTTGTTGTAGTGGTCAGACTACTTGGGTAGGATCTCTGACCGACTCTCCATGTTCGAACATAGTGAAACTCAATCAACTTAGATTTGATATGTTAATTTCAAACAAATTAGGTAAGACTCAGGTTATTTTCACTACCTTTTTAATTATTTTTAATCCTCTAACTTTTTTTTAAGTGAACTATATATATTATTTAGTTGGTTTGAACTTGATAGATATTCAAAGGTTTATAATTTCTTTTATTCAAATAGATAAAAAAAATTCAAATTCTACCGTCAATTTATTCACATTAATTAATAACAGAACTGAAAGCAAGAATGCTAGAGTCCAGCCTTATTCTCCCTTTTAGCAAGATGCTCAAAATTTTCCAGTCCCAAAATAAAAAATCCTTCATACGAGAACTATGACTATTCAGTGTAACGTTCAACGCTTCGTAAGGAACATTGCATTCATCATGTTTAGACAATGTTGGTTACACTGGAGTGGATTATCATAGCCAAGGATGATTATTTATCGAAGAATAAGAAAGATTAAGCTGAAATAAGGAGAACATGAAACTGCTCCACGCGCCGGAGTGTAGGAGGTTACACAAATTCAACAAATAATTTTCTTCACCGTTGGGCGAGTTTTACACATAACCTCGAGTGGTATGTGCTTACGCATGGTAATCCTACCCCCTGGCGTCATGTCAATCTCGTCACCAGGCACCTTTTTCCAGTCAAAGCATTGAACTAGTGCAGCCACAGTTAAACCCATTATACGGTAACTTAAATTGGTTGCAGGGCACGACCTTCTTCCAATGCCAAAAGGGATGAAAATTCGGTTTATTTCTTCTCCAATACTATCGAATCTTTCAGGTTTAAAAGTTTCAGGGTCATCCCAAAGTGTAGGGTCTCTGTGTAAAGCCCATACACTTGCTAGTAAAACAGTGCCTCGCGGAACCGTATACCCACCCACAGTACAATCCTCAGATGCCATGTGCGGATCGACGATTGGAGTTGGTGGACGCAATCGTAATGTTTCTTCAATTACATTGTGAAGGTAAGGTAACTTGGAAACTTCGAGTTCGTCTACTAAGGTCTCCTTGCCAATTTGATTGTCTATTTCATCTTTGACCTTGTTCAAAACTTCCGGATGCTTGAGAAGGCAAGCCATCGCCCATTCTAATGCCACCGCTGATACTTCAGTCCCCGCAAACATCATATTCTACAGAATAATCATTAAAATGTCAGTAGTTAGTCACCGTTTGATGAGTATCACACTGCAGCAGTATCTTGTATCAAATTTTATACTTTGATGCAGGTGAGCATAACATGTGACTCACAAATATGAATCCTTTGATGATTTCATCGGTAAAATACTCGGACTTCGAACTTTGCAAGCGAAGCAAATTGTTAACAAGAGTGTCCATGCTCTCAGCATTCAAGTTTCTTCTGCGCTCATCAACTAAATCCTGCGTGAACTTGTCCATTCTTATGGCGAGGTCTTTCACCTTCCTTTCAAATCGACCACAATCAATCCAATTCCAGATAGGAAAGAAATCTCCTGGATTCGATGGATCATAAGCAGCTCCTAGCTCCACCATGAGGCTCTTGAATTGCTTACCCTCTTCAATGATAGTCTCATCAGCATCATCGTCTTCAGAATACCTCTTACCTGTAATCATTCTCGTCATAATATTAAAAGATAGATCCTGAAATATTGGTCTCAAATCTACCTTTACAAAATCTTGGAAAGAGTCACGGGATAGTTTGGTGATAATCTGCTTGACTTCCTCTTTTCGAACGCTTACAAGCGTATTCAGGCGAGGGACTGACAAGAACTCCGACTTACTAATGCGTCTCATGTTACGCCAGTGCTCACCAAACGGTGCCTGATCCATGGAGCTGTAGTTGTAACCTAAGTACTTGCCAGAGAACAACCTTGGTCGGTTGGCAAGAACAATATCATTTTTGGTGAAGCATTCTTCAATGGCTGACACCGACGATACCACAACAACTTTGCGGGATCCAAATCGGAGAGAAAAGATAGGACCGTATTTCTTTGCAAGATTGTAGTAAGTACGATACATTGGAGGTTTTTGGAGATGGAGGTGACCAATGATTGGAAGCCCAGGTGGGCTCGGAGGCAGATTTTTCCTTATCGTCCTTGCCCGGTGGAATCTTTGAGCAAGAAACATGAACAAAAGAGAAATTGCAAGGCAAAGAATTGTGTCGACCATTTTCGCTTTCTTCAGAAAGCTTGTACATTGCAATTGCAGATCTTAAGGGGGTTATATGAATACATACAACACATGGAAAATGCTTGTTAACCAAAAAAGTGAGTAAAATTATGAAAACCACAAAGCTCCAATGATTCTAACTTTATTTTATTGTATCAACGAGGGTGGTAAATTGTCTTTTAACCGTGACTGTTGAAAGCTTGATAATAATTGAAGCTTAGAGAAATTGTTTGATGCTTAAAAAATTATTTATGTGTGATAATTTTAAGAAGATTATAATTAAGTGCCACACATACCACCTTTGCATCTAATCAATTTGTAATTTAATGTATGATATTATTATCTTAATCAACAAAGAAACTATTTGTTTAACGTATTTTGTTAATTATATTTGATGTTCTAACACTAAAGATAAAATTTTTGTAATTATTATTGCAAATTTGAAATTATGATGAGATCATAACTACGAGATTTAATTTTTATTTATTTATTATTTATAAATTATTTCTAGTTGTAGTTTCATTAACATATAGGATATTGATAATTCTAAAAAAGAAAGATGAGATATTGATGAAACAATAATATTATCAAAATTTATGTTTCTTTCTTATAAAAAATATTGATTTCACAAATTAAAAATATTTAGATACTTAAACAAACATATTTGTATTTATTACAGAATTATTTCATTAAAGTGGCTTGATATTAGAATTCTCAATGGCATATTATTTATGTGTTTGTGTATTTTTCAATTATAATAGTTGCATAATTTATCCTTATAATTGAGATTACTAGAGTATTTCATATAAGAACTATTATATTTTATTGCTATTTATGAATTATTTTATTTAGCTCAGTAGGTAGTATTTGGTTATAGTATGAATGCTTTATTATTATTAATTAATAGTGATTTAAGGAATTCTTTGGAAAAAGTAAATTAGATTTGAAAAGGTATTTTTAAACATCAATGATAGATTAATTTCTAATTATTAAGAACAAATAAGAGTAAACACTAATTTTATACTCTATATCCAGTTATAATATTTGATGATGAAATAATTAAATTATAAATCATAATTATGCATGGATAGATTGAGTTAAACTACTTTGATGTTCCTAATATTTGGATGATCATGACATGTTACTAGACATCAATCTTGATATAGAATTATCAATTATTTAATTAAAAGTTAAAGATAAATTAAAAGAAATATTATTTTATCTAATTTTAATTAAAATTTATAATTATACCAACATATTAAGAGCTTAATTGGTCAAACCTAGAGTAGTTTAAAGACTTAATTATGAAGTTTGAAAACTTTAGGGATCAATATGATATATTTAATTTTATTAAAACTAAATTAAAATTAAAGTTAAATTAAGTAATTTGAGGGAAAAAATAATAGTGCTAGCTCCTTGATGACTTTTTTTTAATTACAAAAAAATGACACTGGTTTCTTTCTACTTCAAATTAATTTTCCTAAAATTGAAATAAAATGGATGTGATCAAATAGAATAAAGTTTAATTTGAATTACGATTGATAATTCTAAAGATTTATCATTGACGAGCCACTGCAATTGTACCTATCAAAGTAGCTAAACGAATTATTGAAATGAACTCAAATGGAAGAAAATAATCTGTTAATAAATGAATTCCAATTTGTTGAACATTACTATCAAATCTTACTCTAGAATCTGGTTTGTTCTTGTAGTTCAAATAATACTATACCATGACATATCTGGAATACTAGTAATTAGTGAAACAAAAGTACTTGTACAAACTAAGGAAGTAACTCCATTCCCAATAGTGAAAGGATTGAAATCTTTGTAATATTATGAATTGTTCATGAACATCAAAGTGAATTGAATTAAACGATTTATAGCTCACACATAAATAAGGTGTTGTGCAACAACTCTAAAATGAGAGTTTGATAAAATATAGAATAAGGATATAGAAACAAAAACCATTCAATGTAAAAGCATAATAAATTTATTCATATATCTGTGTCTACCTTCGTATAGTTAAATACAAAATTATTTATTTTTGAAACAGGAACTAATTAAAGTAGTCCATCTTTTAGCTCCTTATCATCGTGGAGGAAAATTCAAACCGTTTGAAGGAGCTAGAGTAAGTAAAACATTCTTAATAATGGAATTAATCAACAACACTGTGAAAACTCATTACGAAATTATCTATTTTTAAAACAGGAATTAATTAAAGTAGTCGATCTTTTAACCCTTAATCATTGTAGAGGAAAAATCAAACTATTCGAAGGAGCTGAAATAGGTAAAATAGTCTTAATAATGGAATTAATCAACAACATTGCGAAAGCTCATAAAAGTGTAACTATATTTGGAGGAGTAGGTAAATGTACTCGTGAAGGAAACAATCTCTACATAGAAATGAAAGAATATGACACTACAATAAAGAAGCGTTTTGGAAATGAAATATAACATCATGGAAAGAATCAACATTGTCGCAAAAAGTATTTAGTGATGAAAAAATTGTCAAACAAATGGTCACAAAAGCATGGTAGTAAAAAATTATTTATGATGTTTGAAAGGAATTGTCTCCTAAAAGATTTTACTATGATCATCACTTCGTCGCTAATAAGAATATGCGACAAGATGAGAAATAATCGCATATCACTTATTTCCACGTTTATATTTGCTAGATAAAGGTAATCAGCTTCATTAACGTCGGCGTAGATAATAATGTTTACTAATGATTTATTTTTGTCGCAGAATATATTTAGCTACGAAAATTAAAGCATAGCTAAATGTTATTAGAGATGTTATGGAAAGCATAGGTAAAAAGATATGGTGAAGATTTTATCTTTGCAGCTAAAAAATTTTAGTGACGAATATTTGGTTTTAATGTCACTTCCCTATTACCAATTTAATATTTAATTATAATTATTAACAACATTTTTGGTTCATGTTATTGTTTTTAACATGGTTTGAATTATAATTTAGTCACATTTTGTAATTATTGTTGGTGACATATTGATTAAATAATAATAAATTAGAATAAAATAAAAATGTTTCATAATTAAAAATGAAATGCATTTTATACAAAAACATGTAATTAAATGTTAATTACAAAACTTAAGAAAAAAATTTATCAACAAACTTAGACTTCTCATCGTCATAACTACTAACATACTGTGACCAAGTATTTGTTTGACCAACCTTTTTAGCTTGGTCAACTCGCTTTCTGTACAACCTAGTTTTTGCTCATTACATTGTAATTTTTCTTGAGTACAATCTAGCTTTTCTTCATTACATTGTAACTGAGCCTTAATCGACCAGTTCTCCTCTTGAAGCGTCATTACATGTGTTGGTTGTGACGATGATGAATCAATTGGTTTAGCGCTATGCCTAAGACCTTTGATATACCTTGTTCTTGTACCAAGGACATTGTTACAAATGTCATCCACATCGAGCTCATTCCTATTAGACAATGATCTCGACAACAACTCTTGCCTCTTATCCTACAATTTAAAACACAAAATTGAGATGTAATGCAAATAATATAACTTAGTAATACATAAATAAATAAGTTTTAAAATTAAATTTTTTATACTTACATAATTATTTTACGGCTCTTTAGATGTCCAACCTTCACCTTTCTTGTAGTGCTTCAGCTTGTAGGATCACACTCTTATCCATAGAGTTGAGTATGGCTCTGTTATATGAATTAAAAAAATTAGAACACATTAGATTATATTGTGTTAACTAATAAAACAATATCTTCAAAACATTACAATTTCAAATTCTTATCGTGCGATAACAGATGATTTAGAGTTGATGTTGTCAATGTTTTTGCTTTGTTAACCTTGGCTTTCTCAAACTTTAAATAAATAAAGTAAAGAAATTGTCATTAAATGCAAAAACAAAATTAATGAAAGGAAATATGAAGAGAAAGAAGATAAACCTTAACCTTTACAAAGGCCCAATAATCATACATTTCACTTTAATTTTCTAGAGTCACCTATTTTGAAATATATCTCCTTGCCTCTTGTTCTGAAGGAAAAGAGTTGCAGTAGTTATGAAGTCGATAACAATTATCCTTTGCCCTTTGTTTCAACAGTAAACTAACACAACTTGAAACTTCAAGGTTCTCAATGTCGACAATATTGAGCTTCATTTATGAACAACACATATAAGTTAACTTACTATTTAAATAAGTAAAATCGAAATGCATATAATAATTTGAATAAAAATTACGAAAACTTTGTCTAAATACAGTATCGTTGAGGCAGAAAGCTTGCTTCACTTGACTTGCAACGACAAAAGGATCATTATCATACCATGTCTTACTAACATTGATACTAGTAATATTCCTGTTCACTTTAATATTAGTAAGATTAAACCATTTGCACTTAAATAGAATAACATTCTTATCCTTGATGTAGCGCAACTATATTATTTTATAGATGACATTGTAGAAGTCAATAAAATCATCATCATGACATCCCTCAATAACAACTCCATAATTTTGGCTTCTAAGTCGACTATCTCGATCTTATATATGAAATCTCATTCCATTAACAATGCTACCTGTATATTTTTCCTACAAATATGAGGCCCACATCCCAAACTATATAATGTTGTTGTTGCTTTTTGTATGTTACAGTTATACAAGTGTATCATCTGTATGAAACAATGAACTTAGAAGTTATTCTAATATATAAATTGTCATATGTTCATAATATGTAATCAATATGTAACTTACTCAAATTCGAAACCATAATACAAATGTTAGCTTATGTCGTTCTTCTCCATTAATAGTCCCTTTATTGCAAATGGACTCTTTGTGCTCTCTATTTAAAAAGTAAATGATAGTAAGGAAATGAGATTCAACAAACAAAATTTTAATATGATTGGTTGAATTAAAAGGAATATATATACTCTGTATATATATATCAACGTTCTCGGAATTGTTCAAAAGATACCAATGGGTGATTTGGAATTCGTCTTTAGTTAACTCCACATATTTACCCACACCATGTGACCAAACTTTTTGGGAGAGAATTGACAACTCACCCTCTTCATCAAAATCAAAGTTACTTTCTGTTCTATTAAATCTTATCTTCACATCACTTAAGTACGTTGAACAAAATGTCAAGCATTCATTTGCTATATAAACCTTTACAATAGACCCTTCAAGTTGAACTCTATTATGTACATAAAACTTAAGAGAGCATAAAAACCTGAACAAAATATAAAATATTAGGAATTGTTAATAATAAATAACTTTTTTAAAAAGGTAAAAGCTAATATGAGTTACCTTTCAATTAGGAACATATATCGAAATTGAACCGATCTATAGAGTTTTGGTTCATATGGTAAGAGAATTGCCAAATGAACCATAACATCAAAAAAGGATGGGGGAATACTAGTTCAAGCTTACATAGAGTCAAAGCTATTTTTTTTCATTTTGTCAAGATTTTCAACTTTAAGTGTTTGGTAATATAATTGCTTTAAATACTCTTTTAATTGACCCAAAGTTATGGACACATCCTTCAACAAACACCCACATATTCTAACAAGAAGTAATCGTTGCATACAATTCCAGCGGGAAGTAATTGTTGCAAAACTACACGACAATCATGACTTTTCAAACTTGATAATTTTCCTTCTTGAACATTCACACAATGACCTATATTTGATGCATGCCCATCAAGAAACTTCATTGATCGGAGAAACTGACAAAAAGATTGTTTCTCCCTTTTTGACATGTTGTAACAAGTAGGGAGAATAATTTGTGATCCATCTTCTCTTCTTTTCAAACGCAAGTCTTTTATAATGTTCATGTCTTCGAAGTCAACTCTAGCCTTAATTGTGTCTTTCGATTTCCCATCAATTCCCATCACAGTTCCTAAAATATTCTCAAAAATATTTTTGCAATATGCAACACATCAAGATTATGCTTTAATAGTAATTCCTTCCAATATGCCAAATTGAAAATTATGTTTTTCTAGTCTAATTGAGTTCAACATCATTTCTTTTTCTTTTTATTACTTGGGTATTTTCCAGGAGTAATGTTACCTAAATATGATAGTTGGTAAACAATATCATCACTAGATAACTACAACGGAGTATGAAGTACTCATATTATCAAAAGGATTAAATCCATTTGAGGCCAATCCAAGTCAAACATTACGACAATCCTGTGTAAATTATGGAAACTCTCTATCGAATTCTTTCCTTATTGTTGAGTCTATTAGATGACGCATAATGTTATCATCAATGCATTTCTCTTTATGCCACCTCATATCCATTGCTACGGTTTTAACATAAAAAGTCTTTATAGTCATGGTTTAATAGGAAAGTATCGAAGGATTTTATTCGGTGTCTTTTTCCCTCTCCCATCGTCCACTTACCACCTTGATGTACCACAAATTAGACACTCCTGAACATCTTTACTTTCCTTCGAAAATAGGACACAATGATACTTACATTTTTGAATTGAAATATATCCTAATTCAAGGTCCTTTAACAATTTCTTTACATCATGGTAAAATTTTGGCAATTTGTGTCCAATAGGTAATTTATCGTTTAGTAAGTCAATAAACATGTTAAAAGACTTGTTACTCCATTTATTATAGACCTTCAAATGCAAAAACTTGAGAACAAAAGATACTTATGAGAAATTTAAACACCCTAGATATATTTCTTCTTGCTCAACTTTCAATAACTTCCCAAGATTATCTTCGGTAGTACTACCAATTATGTTAGGCATACTTGTTTCATTTATTGTCTCCATATAATTATCATAATCGTCTAACATCTCATCAATCCAATCATCATCATCACCATCATCATTAACATCACAATCACCTACATCATTATTATTAATATCATCATAACTTGCACCATTACTTCTACAATAACTTGCTTCCTTGAGTTCGCCATGATAAAGCTATGGACTATAGAATTTATTTGTGCCTTAAATTAGCAAGTGATTATATACCATATCTTGATTTTGAAAGTCCACATTTATGCAATCAATGCAAGGAGAACAAATAAGAAATTCATCACCCCTTTAATGTTATGCAAATAACATAAAACTCTTAACTCTTTATATGTATTTAGTGGACTATTTCTGATGACACATCCAACTTTTATCCGTATAGCTATACAATAAAAAGTTAATAACTGAATTAAATATAGCCCTCATTCAATTATTAAATGACATTAGAAGTTACTACTAATTAGAGCCTTTTGGATTTAAGTTCGTTGACAAAGTTCGAAAGCAAAGAAACAGTAAGGTACGTGACCTTTTTTATACTTGTGAATTGAGAAAGCAAGTTCTTGTTATTACTCCTAGGCTCGTGGAATTTTTTATCTATAAGCCTTGGTAGAGTTGCATCATCAATTTTTAGCCTATATTCCATCCTAAAGGTTTATTATGCCTTAATGCTTCAAACAATACCTGAATTAAATGCAATCATTGTTCAATTTTTACGTGATAATAAAATTTACTACTAAGTAGAGTCTTTCTAATTGAAGTTCGTTGACGAAGTTCAAAAGCAAAGAAACATTAAGGTAAGTGGCATTGATTATACCTATGAAACGAGAAAGCAAGTTCTCACTGCGGCTCCGAAGCTCATGGAAATTTTTACCTATAAGCCTCATTAGAACTGCATTACCAGTTTCCAACCTATATACCATCCTAAGGGTTTATTATGCCTCAATATTTCAAACAGTACCTGAATTAAATGCAATCCTCATTCAATTGTTACGTGACAATAAAAGTTACAAATAATTATAATCTTTTGGATTGAAGTTTGTTAACAAAGTTACGACTAATTAAATGCATTTCTTAGACTGTTAAATCAGAACTTTATGTTATTGTCAATAATACTCAGAATATTGCATACAATAACACAAAAACAAGAAATCATTTCCAATAAAAATAAGTTTACTCACAAATACCCCAACTAGTAAAGCAAAGCATATTGGAGGCATTAGTTGGATGACTTACCTGGATGGATGGACAACCGCAAACTACAAAGAAGGAGGTCATCGGACGATTATCAATGCTCTTGAACATAAAACATAGCTTGCAAAGGAAGAGAATTTCGTATTTAATATAATAATCCAGTTTTTTTTATGGTTTTAGTATTAATAGAAATTTGCGTACAATTTTATAGTTAACAACATACTAAAATTCACATAAAATATGAAATATTGTTAACAATTTACTAAAATTATTAATTTTTGGCTATATAGGTAGTAAATTTTCAAAATAACTTATTTTATGCATTTCTAAATATCATAAAGTATTAAAAATGAATTCAAAATTTTAATTAGGATTAGAGAGAAAATTTAAATTTTTTATAATTTCATATTATAAGATTAATGGTTATTTTGTTGTCATAATTTGTAAAACTGTTTATTTACTTAACACCCAATTAAGTAATAAAATAATATTATTTTATCATCTGAATCTAAGTCAATTTAATTGGATCTTAGATCTAAGTCAATCTAATTCACAATGAATTGACACTTATAAGCTTTTAAATTTACATAATTTTAATGAGAATAAATTAATAAAAATAATTTTTATTTAACAAAAAATTCTCTTATATAAAACTTTACAAATTTTTGCTGAAAATTTGCTTGAGTCTCTATTCTCTTTCATGCTTTAATTCTTGAAATAAACATACAAAATTAAAGTACATGTCAACTAGATAAAAAATCATAACATAATATATATAAAGCAACAATTTCTTCTCTCTCTCTCTCTCTCTCTCTTTATATATATATATATTTACAATTGTACTTATATTCACTATCAATTTTTTCATAATATCTAAAAAAATTATATAGAAACTTCCAAAAATTCATAAAATAATCATATAATGTTGTTAAATTAATACATTCTATATCCTATATCTACTCAAAGTAGGCACTAAGTTATTTGCTCCAATCAAACTATCATAATATATGATGAAATATATATACAATACCCAATATCATCAACAATTCCACTCTTATTTACTAACCATACATCCCTAAAGGACATCAATTTTCGGACATAACCTCTGAAAATTCCTCAAATGTCGAGGCATCATTATGATGTACAAAGTTCTAGTGAAATAGGAAAAATGAAAAATAGAAAAGGAAGGCACTCATCATCCATGCACCTCCTCTTTGGCCACCATAAGTTAAGTCAAAGGCGTTGCATTAAAAACTAAAAGGGGAAGTATTAATGAGACCACTTTGAACTTTCATCGATCACTTCAAAAGCATGACATATTCATCCCAAATCACCTAAGAAAATCATATCTTAATCCTTCCTAAACGTACTGTAACACATTGCAAAGCCAAATGCACCACACATTATCAAAAGAAACGTAAAAGCACTCCAAAAACCATCACAAACCATCAAGTATTTTCTCTTAAAATATTAACACTGTGAACACGACATTCATCACAGAGAACAAATGTTGAATGACTAAACTCAACAGAAGGAAAGAAGGAAGGCAGCTGGGGAAGACATAGGCATGCAAACACCATCGAGGATAAGAGAAAATGATAACAAACAGGCACGAGAGAGAGGAAAATTTGAAGGGTGACCTCGGTGTTTTTCATTTAACAGAAGTTAAGACGATGTAGTTTGGCATCAAAGAAATGATGTTGTCTTAGCTTAATTTTTTTAAAGGTCCAAATATTTCACGATGAATTATGTTTTCATCCCAAAAAATAAAAATTACATCACTTATTTAGTGATCAATTTAAAATCATCGAAGTTTGAATGAATGCGATGACATTTCTCTTTGCCTAATTTGTCATCTATTTAGCGACAATATCACAAAACGTTGCAAAATGTTCACTTTTGACAACCAATATTTGAAAACGTTGCCAATGCTACACGTTTTTTTTAGTATTTTACTGATTTTTGTTAAACTTTTTAATATACCATAAACATAAATTAATATATCATTAAATGGTATATTTCTTTTAACTTTATCAAACGACTTCGTTTACGTTAACTACAAACAACGTCAATTTTATGTTTATCGTGAAAATTCATTTTCATTCACTGTCTAACAAACAACAGCAATATTTGTACAACAAACACCATTGTTTTATTGTACAACAAATGACATCATTTCTTACTAGGTTATTAACACGAAATTGATGGCAAAGATAAAACCATCTTTGTCTTTGACTATTCGTCATTTTCTTCCATTCTCCCTATGGTTTTGGCAATTATTGAAGAAGCCTTATATGTGGTGAATCTTCGTCTTCTTTTGTGGTCATCTTTGATTGACCGTCCATCCAAGTAAGTCATCCACCTTATATATTGTCAATTTTCTATTCTCTTTTCAATCTCTGTGTTGTTTAATATGCTTTTCATGTCTTTTTGGTCCCTCTATTTTTTACGATATGGTTACGATTGTTTGCGTAAATTGCCACTGTTATGCTTCATTATGATTAATTAAAGATGTATAAGTACTAAATTATTGTACTTTCACTTTGTAAACCCTCCTTCTTATGCCCTGTTTTCAATAAATATTTAGTTGATTATTGTGAGTTTTTTTTTCCTGCATATGGTGTATGGATTGTGTTTGTTTTTGTCTTTCCAAGATGATTTATTGTCTTCCTTTGTTAGCTGTAATTCGTTGACCTTTTATTACGACCTTCATTGGTTCTTTTAGGAAGCCTGTTAACAATTTGGTGATAGGTATGAAAGAGTATTTAACTTTTTTTTGTAATAATAATAACATAACCTTATATAGATAATACTATATTTCTTTACATTAACAATAAGGCCATGTGTAATATACTTTAAATTCCAACATTTAGATATGATATAAAGGATATATGGATTACTTTTATTTTAATTAGGGTACCTTTCATCTCATTACGTAGATTGAAGATTTATAACTAATAAACTGTAGTACTTTCACTTATCATCAAAAATTTCATTAAACATAATGAATTTTATTCTAAATTGACTTTTGGAGAATATAACTCTTAACATAATTCATCAAGGAATGTCGACATGGTGAATAGTTTTCTAATGGTGGAAATCAAAAGAAATTCATTTGATTGGGACAAATATGGTAAAATTGTCTCCTCTTCATACACTAATAACCGTTTACCTTCTATGGCCGATCTTCTTCTTCTTTAAGGTTTTTAGTATCATCCGAACTACCACACTTCCCTTATTATCTAGATCTTCTTTCCTGTTATGAACCTATTATATATGTGAACATTTGATTGTATATACTATACCTTAGGTTAAGCTTCCTTGAACTTCAAGAGAACATAGATGGAAATTGGGGGGGGGGGGGTCGATGTCATAATGTTAGTAAAGGATTAGGGAAATTGGTTGTTTTGAAAAATTCGTAGATTCCAATGACTTGGTCTAGTCATTTGGGTATGCAATTGTGCCAATTGGGATTCATTATAAGGTTTCACTAAACTAGCAATCTAAGTTCTAGATTGATTGTGTTTAAGGTGAAATGCATCATACTGGTAGTTCATCTGAACAAGTTGTTTTCCATACTAAATTTGGGGACTTATTAATCGTATCCTCTAGAAGTTTAGCTATAGAGCAGAAGCTGTTGGAAAAGGGTCTCAACAATCCTACAGCTAAGGGAAGATCTTTCATTATTTCAATCGGTGGCTTTGAACTTACAAGAACCCTTATTCAGAATCCTAATATACGGAACTCATTTACCTTTACTGACTCTCATGTCATTTGGAATCCAAAAAAATGACTATATCATTGTCATTTATCGTTGCAATCAACTGGACTCAGCTTTAAACTTAATTTATTGTTTTATCTATAAGAAATTTTCAAACAACCTCTCTACTAAATGTGTTCTTTTAGAGACAATTTATAAATCGTCACCAATAGATTGATCTGTTGTAGTGTGAAGTAATTAAGGAAGAAAATATTGTAGAATCAAAAGTAGCTCTAGTTTATGGTAAGATGAATGAACCGTCGGGAGTCCGTATGAGAGTTTGCCTGACCGTCCTAGCTATGACATAATATTTTTGAGATATTAATGAACAAGTGTTATTCCTGTTTATCGTCAATATTAAAATATTATATTATATCTAAATAAGAAAATTCAGTAGAGAAAACTTGTAAATTTATTTTATTGTCACCATAAAATTATATTTGATATTTTAATATTAATTTTTGATAAAAATATCATATTGAAATTATTAAAAAACTACGAAAAATTAAGAGAATTTTTTAACAACTTTAAGAAAATAATTAAAACTAATACCAAGTGTAGCTGTTGATGACATGAATTTTCATAAATAAATGTTTGATTAATCAAACAAAGTGCTAGACAAAACGTGGGGAAAATTTCATTTAGTTTTTTTTTAAGATATAGGAAGTATAGTTGGTTTACGATTTTTACTAACTGAAATATATATTGAATACTCGAATACTTGCTCTTTTCTGCTTATTATGACATACAGATTCTTAGAGTTTTTCTTTTAAATTTATAAGTTAATAGAATGATTTAACGTTAACTCAGTAATAATTATATTTTATTATTAAGTAATTGTCCACAAAGCTACTAAAATTAATTTGAACTATAAGTATGACAAAAAAATACTCCAATAACACAATAACGATGATGTAATATGTTTTTAGGTACAATCCAACGTGTCATACCATTATCGATTATCTGTTTCACCTAGTGATAGATACATATAACTATGTATTATGTGATTTAAATTATATCCTCCTTTCGTAATCCTTTGATTGATATTTGAAGTTTGCAATAAATATTAGATGATACTCACAACACAAGTTGTTACCACTGGAATGATCATTAGAAAAATCTTTCAGACGTCGAAGTCGTTTGTCCTTATCCATCGTATTCAGCCATTCAATCAGAAATGGACACGATGAATTGAAACGGTCCCTTAACCAAAAATTTTTCCATCGTAGAAATTATGAATCTTTGTCTGCTTCAGGATCGAATAATAACAATTATGGTTGTATTATTTTATCCAGAAACGGGACCGTTCAGATGAAGGCAAGATAATGCATGCAAATATCTGAAGCCTTATCTCTATTCTAAATTTGACACGTATCCCAAGAGAGGGCAAATTTCGGTAGCTTTTCTTTCATATATAATACATCATGACAGGGGTATATTGCATTGCATTTTTTATAGGTAATTTAATATGTGTTTAGTAGTTAATTTGAATGTTTAGTGTGTGTTTAGGTTAAGAATTGTGTAAGTTTATAGACATTTGTGTTTTAAGTGTTCTTTGAGTAAGAACATGTTTTTGCACTTCAATTATATATATATATATATATATATATATATATATATATGAGGTGATGTGATGAGTTTCTTCGTGTTTTAGGGCATTCAAAAGAGTTTCGGATGAGACTTGAACCAAAACATGAGGCTACGATCGTGACAGAAGGACTATATATATATATATATATGAGGTGATGTGATGAGTTTCTTCGTGTTTTAGGGCATTCAAAAGAGTTTCGGATGAGACTTGAACCAAAACATGAGGCTACGATCGTGACAGAAGGACCAATATAGACCCACGATCATGGCATAGGGCCAAGATAGTGGGGAATTTGTTACGATTGTAGTAGAGAGTATATAAATAGGTTATAATCGTACACTAAGGGCTACGATCATGCACTAAGGGCTACGATCGTTGCCTCCAAGCAAACAGACGCGAATTCAATTTTGGATTCGAGTTATCGAGTCTCATTTTAGACATTTCGAACCCTAGAAAGACACTAGGGTTACCTTAATTAGAAAAGATTATAAAAGGATAATGATGGAACCCTAGAGAGGAGTCTACATTCTACCTACATTTGGAAAGCCCAAAGAGAGAGAGAGAGAGAAATAGGAGAGAGAGAAAAGAAGAAGAGGAAGCACAGGAGGGTTTTGATGCTGAAGCTTTCCAAAATAGGTGCTCTCTCTATGCAGTTGCTTTCCTGAATCATCCAACCTAACTGTCATTTCCTACCCATTTACCTTTTTATTCATTTAATGTGTAAGATTGAGATAGGTTGCATGGTTGTGGATTTTGAGTTGTTAATGATGTTCTAACTTTTGCTTTGGGATTTTGCTTATTTTTAATGTTAATCTAGTTGAATTGTGTTTACTTGATTTGAGTGTTGTGATTAATGTATTTGCATGTTTCAATAACAAACCGAGAGGGTGAATTGAATAAAAATGATTAGATTAATCGGTTTAACAAGGGTTAGGCAATCTAATTAACTAGTTAATCAATCTAGTTAGTAATTTCATAGAGAGAGATCCTATGTGAGAACTGTTTGTTTATTAGAGAGCTTTAGAACTAGCTAGAATTGTGGGTAATTTGTGAATTGATAAATTACAAGTCCATAATTTGATTAGGGTTTACAAATTATGAAATGATTATAACTCGAGAGAGAGTAATCAATCCTACGATTATCTAGAAATGACACCTGGTAAAAACATAAAAGGCTAGATTAGCATTAATAATAGGTAAAATCCCCTCTCCTACAACTTGATTAATTATCTTTACAGATTTTCATTATTTCATCATTCGATTGTTGCTAGTTTGTTTAAATTAGTTTACTTTTTAGTTTATTATCTGAATTTGAGTCTTAAACATAGCATAACCTGAATTAAATGGTGCCTAAGCACAATCTCTATAGTGTAAAAGAAGTTGTTTCTTTTTGCAAACAACAAGTTTTTGGAGCCGTTGCCGTGGATTATTTTGTTTAGCATCTTGTTTAGTTTAGGTGACTTTGATTTAAAGAATGTTTGATACTTTTCCTTGCATTTTTGCCGGTTCGTGAGCACAAGAAGTCTAACAAGCTTAGTGAAGAAGAGCTTTAAGATATTACAAGGCATGAAAGAGAGCTAAGAAGAGCTAGACGTTAAGAAAAAATGCAAAGAAATATGGTAGAAGAAGGAGAGCAAGGAGAAGTTGAGAAGACATTCATGGACATTATGAGGCTAGGTTTCATTCCTTAAAGAGTTGCAAGGCTAACAATTCAAGCAAATAATTTTGAGATCAAGCCGGCACTCCTCAATATATTTCAAAGCAGTGTTTAGTTTTATGGACTGTCCAATAAAGATCCAAATGGCCATATTGCAAATTTCTTGGAAATCTGTGATACTTTCATGTTTAATGGGATGTCTGATGATGCTGTGAGGTTAAGATTGATACCTTGAGAGATCGGGCAAAGGCATGGTATAATTCACTTAGTGCAAGCCAAATCACTACTTGGGAGTAGCTAGCCCAAGCGTTCCTAGCTAAGTACTTTCCCCTCAACTAAGACAACAAGAATCATCAAAGAGATCACAAACTTTCAACAAAATGATGAGGAGTCGTTGTATGAAGCCCAAAAGAGATTCAAGGAATTACAAAGGAGCTACCCCCACCATAACCTTCTGTGGGAATTTCTTTTATAGACATTCTACAATGGTGTAGCTCAGAGTACAAGGGGAACAATAAATGTAGTTGCAGGAGGGTCTTTGATGAGGAAAACCATTGATGCAACTCATGACCTTTTGGAAAAGTTGGCGAGTAACAACTATATATGGTCAAATGAAAGAAGTAGACAAGGTTACAAGGAACAAAAAGGAATGATTCCACTTGACTCAGTCGTAACGAGGTAACAATCCATACTTTAACACTTATAATCTTGAATGTAAAAACTACTCAAATTTTTCTTGGAGTACTAACGATGCAGGTGGCTAAGTGAGAACATAAGGACCTCCCAAATTTTAGCAAAGCCAATTTGGATCTTTGGAGAACAAAATGGACAAGTTAATAGACGTTTTAGGCTCAAAGTTCTCAACTTAAGAGGAAGGTTAAAGAAGCCAAGAAAAGGGTCAAAATAGAATAGAGGCAAAGTTTGACCAGCGAAGAACAACATTTCATCCATCCATAACTTGAAGGCACAGGTAGGTCAACTTGGTAATGCATTGTCTTCTAGGAATGCAGAAAGCTTACTAGGCAACACTGAGGCTAATTCCAAGGAATAACTAAAGACGATCATACTTAAGAATGGCAAGCAATTGAGGAGCTTGGTGTTTAAAAAGATAGCCAACAAAAGGAAAAGGTAGAAGAGAAGTCATATGTACCACCGCCACCCTATAAGCCTAAGATTCCATATTCGCAGAGGTTAAGATAACATTAAGTCAACACTTAATTATCTAAATTTTTGGAGAAGTTGAAAAAACTTCAGATGAATTTGACTTTGGTGGAGGTATTGGAGTGTAGGCCCAAGTATAGGAAGTACATAGGAGGACAATTTTCTCAAGGATATATTGACACACAAACGCACTTAGGAGGAAAGTCAGATGGTGACCTTGACGAAGAATTTTAGTTTGATCATCACAAGCATATAAACATGTAAAAAACAACCTAGCCTAGTTTGGCTTTATTTTGAACCAGGTTTGGCGGGCCACAACCTATGGTCGGTTAGGCCGATGGCCTATCGTTACTTCCAAATCAAAGTTGTTTTGGAAGGTTTTTCTTAAAAACAAAAATGGCGGGCTGGGCCCGTGGTGGCCTGTGGCCCGACTCAACCTATTGGCAATCTTACAAGCATAATACCTTCAAAACTACAAGATCTAGGGAGTTTTATTATTCCATGTGTTGTTGGTGATTTGCATTTTCTATATGCTTATGTGATTTAGTCGTAAGTATTAACTTGATACCATTGTTTATTTTAAGGAAATTGGGGCTAGGAGACGTTAAGCCAACATTCATGCTTATCTAACTTGTGGATCAATCCATCAAGAGGCCATTTGGAGTAGTAGAAGACCTTTTAGTAAAAGTGGATAAATTTATAATTCATATTGATTTTGTTGTTTTGAATTTTAAAGAAGATAGGAATTGTCCATTGATTTTGGGTAAGCCCCTTGTGAATACTGGTAGGGCATTAGTTGATGTGCATAAAGGTAAACTAGTTTTGAGAATTGTCGATGAGCAGGTTGAATTTAATATGACTAAATCTTTGAAGAAACCAGTGGATGGAAGTACTTATATGAAGATTGATGTTGTAGATGATTATACGAAGGAGGTTGAAAAGGAAATTGAAAAGGAAGTTGAGAAAGTTGTTGAAGTGCATAGGGATGAGAGTACGATTGAGAGGAATTGTGTGAGGAGGGTGAGCAAGAGAAGTTAGAGAGAGAGGATGCACCTACGTCACCTTCCATTGTAAAGCCTGTCATTGTAGAACTAAGACCTTTACCTTCTCACCTGTACACATTTTTAGGCAAAGATCACATCTTACCTATCATCATTTCCAACCAATTGGAAGTTAAGTAAGAAGATAAAGTCACAGCGATGATTAAGAAGACGATGAGAGCTATAGGGAGTCAAATTTATGATATTAGGGTGATTAGCTCGAATGTAGTGATGCATAGGATTAAATTTAAAGAAGGATGCAAGACAGTGAGTGAGAGACAAAGAAAGTTAAATCCAAATATGCAAGAGGTTGTGAAGAAGGAAGTGGTGAAGCTTTAGATGCAGGTATTATAGACCCAATTTCAGATAGCAAGTGGGTGAGTCCAGTGCAATGTGTGCCTAAAAAGGGAGATATGATAGTGATAAAGAATGAAAAAGGTGAACAGATTTCCACTAGGTCCATTACAGGTTGGAAAGTGTGCAATGACTATAGGAAGCTTAATTTGACCACCAAGAAAGACCATTTCCTATTACCTTTTACAGACCAAATGATTGAGTGGGTGGCTGCCTATGGATTTTATTTTTTTCTTAATGGATATTCAGAATACAATCAGGTGTTCATATATGTAACATCCCGTCATCGATAGGATGGGTACAGTTCATTGCATTCATATGTGGCATGTTCATGCATTATTAGTTAT
>JAOSBO010000209.1:30968552-30981257 GCA_027563915.1 Erythroxylum rotundifolium | reverse complement strand
CCATAGAGTAGCAGGAAGTTGCAAGCTGGTCTGCATATCTGCTGCTCAAGTAGAGGAGGGAGGTGTTCATCTTCCAAGATGTCCAAGGGCGGGGCACACGTAAGTTTTACACACATATCCTGGATAAGATACGGAAGAAGTTGATGTTAAGGCCAAGACATTATCTCTTGCTGGCCGGACTACACTTGCATAATCTGTTTTGGCTACTATTCCTAGTTACGTCATGCAGGTAGGGCCTTTGCCACAGTCGATGCTACAAGATATCGACAAAGTTATTCGTAATTTCATATGGAGCTCAGCAGAAGGGAAGGGTGGTTTACATCTAGTTGGATGGGCTGTGATTTGTCAGAGAAAGGAAGCGAGTGGTTTAGGCCTTCAGCCAGCAACTACCAAGAATCAAGCTTTACTCCTGAAACTATGTTGGCGCTTTATGACTGAGCATGATGCATTATGGGGAGTGTTAATTGGGAAATACGGATGGCAAGGTTTCCTATAGGACTTCCTTAAGGAGAGCCCCAATTGCTTGGCTTCCTGGAGAGGCATTCGGTCGGTTTGGCCACTCTTCATCACAGGCTATAAATTTTCAGTGGGATCGGGATCTCGCATCTCCTTCTAGAATGACAATTGGTTGGATGTGTTTGGTTCTCTTTGAATGTGGACCACTCGTGAGATCCCTGCAAATCTAAGGCAGCTGAAAATCAGCAATCTGCGTGATGCAAATAATCAATGGAAATTTGACGTTCTTGCTCCCTACCTGCCGAATGCGGTCCTTGATGGCGTTCAGTCTTTTCACTCGGAGGCACAGGACGAGGATGTTCTGGTTTGGATTGCAAGTCCGACGGGTGTTTTTACGATGAAATCAGCTTATGCTCTTCTTGAGAATGAGTTCATGGTTACGAAGAGTAGGGTATGGCAGTATATCTGGAAATGGCAAGGCCCATAAAGTATACGTAGTTTTTTGCGGCTTGTGGGGCATGAGCACTTGGCTACGAAGTTATTGTGTTCGTAGAGGCAGATAACGACAGATAGTTCTTGTCCCCGATATGCTTTGCCAATGGAGGATGTTTTGTATGTCCTTTGGGATTGTCAATGGGCAAGGGCTGTCTGGGACAAGTTCGTTCCACCTAGTGAGCAGCTACGTTTCTTCTCCCTTTCTCTTCAGGATTGGATGCAAGATAATCTTACTCGGTCGATAAGGAGGGGGTCCTCCAACTACTCATGGCCTCTCCTCTTTGGTATTATCACATGGTTGTTGTGGAGATGGCAGAACTGGTATGTTTTCCACGCTGGCGATGGTATACCAACGGCTGCTCAGCCATGCATTGACTACTATGCTCGATTGTTTACAATGGCTGGCTTAGTCCAAAAACAACTTAAGCCCATTATCGGTCACCAGGAAGAACGATGGGTGCGATGGATACCTCCAATTTCAGGCTGGTTCAAACTAAACTGTGATGGTGTTAAATGTTTACGGAGTGGACGTGCTGGTGCAGGGGGGGTGCTCCGAGATAAGTCTGGTAATTGGATCTGGGGATTTTCTGTTCCCGTGACTGACATCTCGGTGCTGCATGCTAAATTACATGGTATATGGTTCGGTATGAGGCCGCCTTGCCAACATGGGATCCGACGTCTACAGGTGGAGACTGATTCATGGGAGGCTTGGCGTTACATTACCTCGGCTACGCACACTTGAGGTGCTTGGGACGTTCTACAGCAATGTTGGGCTCTTAGAGACGAGTTTGAAGAGGTTACTTTCACACATATCTTTTCATCTGTTAACACTGTTAGAGATATGCTTGCGAAGGATGGCATTACACAACATTCCTTTAATTTCCATTCAGTTCCACCTACATACGTGATTCCTATAATAGCGCAGGATAAGCTTCCCATTGTAAAGACGTCGAGTCTGGATTCTATGTTATCTTAAGTGATTAATGCATTCTTTTAAAGCAAAAAAAAAAAAAACATTTAATAAACACCATGCATAGTCATAGATTGGTCAAATATTATTGATATGGTATCTCAACTCAATTATTAAATTCAATCCAAATTAATTAAACTCGAATTAAATTAATAAATTAAGAAATTATAATAAATTATTAGTTTGAGACGAGTTTAATTAATTCAGTTCGAGCTCGAGTTTAAGCTGGGTTAGAATATGATGTAAGTATCATTTGATTGGCCTAAGTGTGATATTCACGTAGCCTATATTCTTCATTAGAGACAATTTTATGAAGATTTAAAAACTATAGATTTTTTAGGCTATTCTAAAAAAGAAACTTTTACCCAAAGAAATAATATTGTGAGAACTAAAATGACTTAGAAAGTGTTTAGAAAAAGCCAAAATAGATAACAAAACATTCACTCCAAAATCATCAGAATTAACCATCAAACATATGAGAGTAAACTGTTAGAAATTTCAATTGAACTTCATACTTGCATTAAGTTTAGTAGTGATCTCCTTAGTAAGCATTATCTCTTTTAGCTAGTTGAATAACTTCTGAACAAATTGTTGTAACTTCTTGTTGTTGATTTATTTTGAATTTTTTCTTTTCATATAATATAATGATTACAGTTAAACAATACCCTAAATAAAGTAAGACCCCTTGATGTTAAACTAAACCATTGTTACCCATTCCATAATGTTAGACGAACAAATTGTTTAGCATTGAAAGTTAGAGAGAATCTAAATTTTATTTCATAAAAAAGTCAAATATTTTTAATTAAAAAAAGATATTCATGATATTCATTAACTTGATTTTAAAGAACATTGATTGAGTTATTTAAAAAAAAAGCCAAAACTTGATTATGTTCTTTGTCTAAAGCATTTGTTTGATAGTAAATCATAGGATGAAATGTAACACCCCACTCCTATTTGACACATGCACGTGCGTCCTTCGGTCACATATGCACATGCCTGACAAAAAAGACGTGTTATCTATCTCACTTTCAATTTATAATATGGGATCATAATTAAAATCACAATTCATATATTTGCTAACATCCAAAATTTCCTCATTTTATATCATACTACCATATACATTGTTGCTTCAAGTTCAACATCATCTATAATTATACAACATCATCCCATGAGCATAAACATCTTAGTCTACACAATAGGCTACGAACATGAGGATTGCATAAAAGTTATTAACAAATTATGTCTTCAATTCCCAACTGACTGACCTTTGAGTTATATCTAATCATCAAAGTTGTACAAAATACGCTTCTATGGAGTCTTAGAAGCTAGGTCATCTCGCTCTTGAACCTAAAATGTCAACGTAAAATTTTGATGAGTTTTGCGAACTTAATAAAGTAACCGTCCTCGGTGGTTCACTCATGTTATAACATATAATCAATCATAAACATATTGTCATCCAGTTCATATAAACTTGATTATCATCAAGATCTATCATCAACAAATTGTATTTTAGTCAAACAATTGAATCAAACTATTACTTCATAACACTTTAATAAAAACATAATCATTGGTTTAATACCATATATTCAATCATCTAACAATCTTATAGCTTTGCAAATCATTCAATGAATTGAAATTATATGTGCATGCTATATGTATGAGACTCACATTCGTTTTTACATTGTTGTGATTGTGCACTTTTTCAGTATCCTGTGTTATTGGGTTCATTGATCATAGTGAGCCTTAGGCTCTAATTACATATGTGTTTGAACTTTAAGCTCTTTTTACTCGCAGTCTCAGTCAGTAGCATCACTAGTCGCAAATGTCTTTATATTAAATGTATTGCAATGAAATCCATGCCACAAATCATTCAAGTATGATCAATCACTTTCATTCCCATCGTCTCAGTCAATATAATCAGTTATAATATTCATTCACTTTTAGTTGAGAATCATTTAGGCAGTCTCATTCACATACAAGTAACACTTCTAATAATATTCATAAAATGCCTCGGACAAATATTGTCTGGAATTTAGCACGCAATCAGTACATATTCATCATATATCAAATTCAATTAAGTAATTATCAGATCAAATTAAAGCGGAACCTTCTTTGGTTACTCACAATTTCTCCCTTAAGCCTATCACCTTAATGTTCTGGTGATATCTGGAAGTGGTCACACTAGCTCTCCTATATACATTAAAACAATTTCACATTACTGTACTGCTTATGTAACTTAGTAAACACATATATATCAAAAGGTATCATGTATCATGCATGTGCAATGACAAATTCGCGGGTGATGTAAATATCAATTGTAATCTAATTGTGCCAAAATTTACACTCTAAATCACTATTCTAGCTTTTGCTGAAAACACATCATTCGGGTCAACTTTCCATAAGCAATAAGATCAAGAAAATGATGTATTTCTGTAACACTTTCTTCTAGACAAAATTTCCTCTATGTCTTAAGTTTCTAATGATAGCAAGATCATACAATTTGGTTTATTATTGTATGAGTTATGCTCAAAAGCCATAGACTATGTACATTTGGAATTTTGGCTAGAGCATGATCATGCAGTCAAGTTGCCCAACTCATATCTCTCAATTACAATATCCAAAAATTACAAACTTTATACCAATTTAAATATAAGAGATTAAGATACAACTTTGGTGAAGAAATCTTAGTCTAATTCGGCCTACATCAATACAGTTTATTCAATAAATATAGGACATGATTTCTATCCCTGGTAGTACTACAACTTAAGCCAAGACTCAATTTCATGCCAAATTTGGAAATTATTAGAGATAGAATTAAAAGTATAATTCTGCAAGAAATTTGTAACCATAAGTCTCTAAGTTAATCAAAATCAAGAATCAACTCATTTAGAAATCTATAGATCAAGATATAATCAAAATACCGAAGCATGTTAAACAAAAATATTCCAGTTATTAATATTCTAGCAGACTCCCTCACTTTCATCCAATCAATCTTTTTCAAATCAATTCAGATGGCTTTAAATTGTTATGGAGAGGAAAAACAATGTCTTAAGTGTCTAATGACATCAATTTCATGCTTTTTGGTTCAGTATCGTGCAAGTTATAATCAAAATACCATATATTGTTCTCATACCTTGACAGAACTCTATTCTCAACTTCAAGTCAATTTTCAAGACTCTTAAGGACATAATTCATAATTCGATTACTTCATGAAAAATGTATACATATGTCTCCAGTTCACTATATATCAAAATTCATCCAATTTGGACATTTAAAGATCAAGTTATGGCCAAAATACATATGCATGTTCAGTAAAAACACTGCAGCCAATAGATTCCAGCACACTTTAATCATCAATCCCACATGTGATATATTCCAATTCAGGTATCATTCTTTTACCATTAACAATTCTATAAAGACCACATATTTGCTTCCTTATTAGGCTCTCAGTTCAGCTCAAAATTTACTCTAAACCAATACTCCAAAAATGTAGAATCATCATACATCCAGGGTGGAACGTGAATGGATTTCAGCTAGACAATAAGGCAACTATATTCTCATTCTCTACTTAACTTTGTGAGGGTGAACACAGATTATTAGAGCAACAATGAGAGATGAATATAAACAAACACAGGGAGATGAAAAAGAAGAGTGTTTCGGTGGTGTGTGAGAGGAAGGAAGAACAAAAATGAGCTTGATTAAAGTTGCTCCTGCTGAAGTTTACACCTAAGTTGCTAAATGTCAACTAATGAAATGGCCACATGTCATTTTTTTTGTATGTGTTACACTTGTCATTTATTTGTTTAAGCCATGTGTCACTTCCTAATTGCTCCACTTGTCACATAGTCATTTGTCCAATTGTCACTCATTTACTAGTCCATTTGTCACACTTCTATTTGTCACTTTTTTTTCCCAAAATACTCTTAATCTTCAAAAGACCCAAAATATTACCACAATTACTAAATCAATTTTAATACACTCCAATGTACTTTTCAAAGCAATAAAATCCACAATTCCCATTTATCTTTTATTTCTATATTTTTCCTAGTCCAAAATAGCCCAATTTTTTTGGAAATTCTCTAAAATTCACCAAAAATTCCGAAATAATACTAATAGTCTCCAAATAAAATTTTAACGCAAATAAGTTACAATTCATATTTTAGTCAACCGATCATACCCAAAAAATGTCAATAAATGCATGTACAATTATTTTAATGTATCAAAAATAAATATTCACATGTGTGTGAATATACTATGAAGCATGAGTATGAAATGCACTTCTAATTTCTCACTGTACTCTCAATTCACTATTTTGAGGTCTAGCCCCGAACATGGGATGTCACATAAAAGAAGTTTTTCGGAGGTAGCTAGAATACCATATCAGATTTCTTTAAGAGACTGTCTAATGGCAACTTGAGAAGATCTATGCGTAAAATTTGTTTGTAAATCTAAGAGAATGATGTCTTAACCAAATAATATAATCATATGTGGCCGAATTTGGAGAGTAGTCTAGAAGGTTATCTCTAATTGAGGAGAATACTCCAGGGTGAGAGGGAGTCCAAGTCTAAAGGAAACCTTGAATAATACTTTTCACGTTAGTATATGATGGTAAGACTTTAGTCATAATTTTAAGGTTGAGAAAGTTTAGAGAGTATATAAAGGATGTTTATTATCATACTAGTACTAGTTCTATTATTAAATGACCATCAATAATAAGATTGGTGAGATTTAATATCAATTATACAAAACATAAGCATATTTAATCTTGTGATTGACAAATTGATTTGAACTTTAGACTTGGAGAATCTTGATAACATTAGGATCATATGCCGTTATAATTATCCCCTTGTAATGAGTTGAATGGTTTGATAAAGTGCTCTAATTTTTCTAATAAACAAGAGTTCTTTCTATTAGAATTCTCCTTTATTTTAGTTTCCAACTGGCCAACCACATACGGTTTCTTATTGAAAATTATCATAGATTGATTGTTGCTTTTTGGGACAATTCATACCCCTCCTAGAGACCACTTCCCTTTAGGTCTTTTATTGGCCTTTTTTCCTAGTTACTAACTTAAAATCCTACTCTTTCTCTACTATACTTGGATCCTAAGTCAAAGAGGGATTAAAGTTGAGCACATTAAAGGGCTATATGATTTTTTTAGAGGATTCTCCTCTTAGAAAGGCACATCATTATCTATAGAAACTTTATGTTTTGTAGGAGACATAGACTTTATGTTTGCTTCAGTGATTAGAGAACTAATCTCTTTAGGAGCTTCATCTGCAACCAAGTTGGAAATTTTTTCATAATACTCTTCTGATTCTTTATAGTATTTACTATAGTAGGGAAACCTCATTTACTTGGAGGATTCATATCAAGTGAGTTATTTAATGTCTCATTAGCCTTAT
Organism: Erythroxylum rotundifolium; assembly: GCA_027563915.1. Classification (NCBI taxonomy): domain Eukaryota; kingdom Viridiplantae; phylum Streptophyta; class Magnoliopsida; order Malpighiales; family Erythroxylaceae; genus Erythroxylum; species Erythroxylum rotundifolium. Next base: position 30,973,931 of record JAOSBO010000209.1, on the reverse strand, counting down.
TTTGATATATTTATGTAAGAGTTATCCCTGTATGTCTTCGAATCTTAACTTGATTAATTTAACATAGTTTTTAATCAAAGGTTAGAGAAATTTTTTAAGACATTGACCCTCCAATCTTCATCAATTCTTTGAATGCTTAAAATATCAAGTAGATTTGAGTCTGTTTCAACTTTCACATAAATCTAAACATACCATATCTTTTGAGACTTATTGTATGTTTATTAAGACATAATGGTTTGCAAATGGACTACCTAGAAACTAAAGCTTATAGTTAACCAATATTCAAGTGGATATTATGAAAATAGAACTATATAGGTATATTTTTTAAATCTTTTTCATTTAAAACCATATCATATTTCCCTTAGAGGAGAAAAAGGAGCTTTTCATTCTATTGATAAGGGACATGCTAAAAAACATTGAACATAGCACAAGCATCATTGAACTTAAAAGAGGAAATAATTCTCCTTAGTAATGAGTGTTTGTTTCAAACCTAATTTTCTCTATTTAGAATCAATCTAGGTCTTAATATAAGGAAATAAGGATGTTTTATTTAGGAAAAAACCAACTAAAGTTATTTTCCATTTGGAAGCAACTACTTGCACATTTCCAAAGGAGGAGAAACAATTGAAGAGCATGAACTTCTAGTTTGGGGAATATAGTTGAGTTTATCTTTAGGTTGACAGTCCTTACAACTTAGTTCCAAGATTTAACAAACAAATTTTGATTCAAAGAAAGGGAGGATGAATAGCTTAGAGTAGTCTAGGAGCAATTTTTGTAGCAAGTTTCAACAAAGGAGAAATAATATATTTGTCAAGAAATTGAATAGTAAAGGGTAGGGAGGGAAAAAATCTCTCATCAGCAACTGAGGGAGCTAAAGTAATGGAAGTGATAGGTGTAGTTTATACTATGTTTTGCTAGGTGTTTTAGTGTATTTACAGGTGTTTATTAGATTATTACTACATATTTAGGCTTATAATTATGTTAATGTAATTGTTTGTTTATGTTTTAAGTGATATGTGGTTTAGAGCATGATTTTGGATTTTAATCTTATGTTTCTTGAGGTCTTTGATATGTTTGTTGGTGATGGAAACCAGATAAGTGAAGAATGAAGGAAGCTAGAATATGCATAGGTCACATGGCAGGGTCACGATTATGCATGCAATGTCACGATCATGATAGAAGGTTTTTCTCTAGGGTGCATGCAATGTTATGATTATGATAGAAGGTTTTTCTGCAATGTCACGATCGTGACAAACATTTCACAGACATAAGATTTTTTATCTGTTTTAAATTTAAAGGGCGTTTTGGGACCAAATTACATAGATAAACCCTATAATTAACCCTAATACCCTCAACTACTATAAAAGAACATAAAACACTCCAAAAAAGGTGGCCACAATCTTACTAAATTTGATCAAACAAGGAGGATGAAGAAGAACGTTGGAGTTTTCTAGATTTCTAGATTAAGTTCTAAATCAAGTTTTTCTTTCTTCCCTTTTGTTATTTTCATTAAAATTTATGTGTAAACTAGATTTAAAGATGTTGCTTAAATTTAAGATGTTTTAAATTTCCAAATCAGGTTTTGTTCTTAAGTTGTTTTGCGACTTTAATACTTATTGATTCAATACAATTCATGTGTTGTGTTAATGCATATACTTTAGCAATAAATTGAAAGAGTAAGTCAAAATTTATCTAATTAATTAGCAATAAATCGAAAGAGTGAGTCAAAATTTATCTGATTAATTTGTGCAATGAGAGTTGGTGAATTAATATGTCATTTGATTAAAAAATCAATTATCATTAGAATTATTCGATAGATATCTTTAAAACTAATAAAAAATGTTAGGGAAAGAGTTATGAATTGAGAGATTGCAATTCTGGTGAGGTATTAAGAGAGACTATCAATTCCTTTGAAATCTAGATACAATGCATAATTAAATCAATAATCATTAGGGAAGAAAAATAATGAAAGAATAAATCTTATGCATTAGTCATTGATCATCCTTAATTAATTATGGTAGTTGAATTTTTAGTTGATTATGTGCTTAATTTTATTTGATCGCTTTAATTTTTGTTATTTACTTTCATTTAAATCATATTTTAATACCTTAGATAAAGTTAGGTTCACTTAGCTTTAACTATTTCCTCATGAGATTGACACCTTTAATACTATAAGTTTATGATCTGTATACTCGCAGATATTGAAGGTTTTATTATAGATAAAACTTGTTCAACAAGTTTTTAACATATCTTTAATTAATTATGTATTTATTCCCTAACAATTAGTGTTTAATGATATGAAATGCTTAAGACATTCACTTTAGTTCATATTTGGTTTTAGGTACAATTCAGAAGTGAAAGAGCTAAAGTGAATTGAAAGCACAATATTTGCGCCATTTTCTTGATACTCACACTCACTTGTCATTATGGAGCAAGAAGGAGAAGGATTAGAGCAAGAGAAGACAAAAAAAATACATAAAATGAAGAGCATGAAGAGTATAAAAGACAACTCCTGGCTAATATCAATTTGTTATAGCCACGAGACATCTCTCGCGGCCATAACAAATGTGTCATGGGGGTGAGACTCATATCACATCCATAACATATTTTGCATGGTATGGAACCATGGCTCACAATTGTGAGGCTTCAAAGAAGCCATGCACGGTCGTGAGCCACCATGCATGCTTATGCGAAATGGCCAGCGGTTCAAAAAACCTAAATTTTAGTATAAACGCGACAGTACAAGGATGATATGTAGATGAAATGTTGAGGAATCATTCCAGTCGGGAGGCAACAAAGGGGAATAACTCTCATTGTTTAGAAACCCATGGAGGGATAGGCTTTCTCGACGCAGTTTGGTGGTGATATCAATGCCAAAAAACCTAGTTAAACATTTCTCTCATTATTTGATGTTCTTTCTCTTAAGGATTGATTGTGTTATCCTATGTTTAATGTTTGGGTGTTATGTAAGAATGATTAAATGATTAATTTGATTGTTTTTATGTATGAACTCATTGCTAGAATTTCAATATAATAAGTAATTGTTATGTTGAGATTCATTTTTGGCAACTAATGGTGTTTAATCAATAGGGATAATATAACCTAGGTTAAACTGGCCTGAGCTTATGTGGTTATTGCCTTGATTAATTTGTTTTCTAAATCATAATACGACTGTCTAATTAAATCTAGATAGTTTGTTCTAGGTTTTTCAATAGCTATGTTTAATTAACGAGCTCTTCTTAATTAAACATGAACTAAGGGAAGACTGGGGTTAACTGAGTTTATTGTTAACTTATGATTAATGGTTGCTAGGAGAGGTAAGAGAAAAACAATTCAATAAAGTATGTTTAATTGTATGTAGGCCAAGATTGAACTGATAACTGGTTCCCTAATGAATTCATCGCTTTTTAGTGTTTTCTTTAATTTGTTTTCATTAATTTAGTTTCCTTTTATGTTCTTATTTTAAAGCAAACCAAAGCCCCCAAAAACCTAAACACCAAATCTTTTCATAGAAAAAACTAACCAAACACTCTCTGTAGGATCAACCTAGACTTAACACTAGCTATAGTTTTAGGTCTAGTTATTTTGTGTACTGTTACGACTCGCTACGCCAATTTTTGCACTATTGTTAGATAGTGCATTGTTTTAGTTTTTGTTCTTGATTTTAATTGGTGTTGTGTACATATTTGTTTATAATTAGTTTCCTTTCAGTTATTTCTTGATCTTTTCACCTTTTGTTTAATGTTTGTGTGATGAAATTTAGAAAAAAAACATGAAAGGAAGTAGTTTCTTTTATAGCTAATATTCCCAAACCCTATTGATTATTTTGGAATGATTATTCTAACTTTAGTGATGGATGGGATAACTGGCAAAATTACTTCCATGATAGTTTGTATGATGCATAACAATTCCTGTATAGACCAGAAGCTTCTTATTATGACTTAGGTCCATCATTGGAAGAATTACTTAATGTTATGGTTACTAATAATATTCAAATTCAATAGAATAATCTACAATTCTAGCAAGATGAAGGTTAATTTTGGTAAGATACAAGGTCTAGCGTCCAAGATTTGGAGAGCCAACAAATCTCAAGTACATCTTTAGAAGAATTAGTTAACATTTGTGTTGTTAATAATTTGTGATTTTAGCAAGAAGAGATGCAATTCTAGCAGGAAACAAGTTCTAGAATTCAAAACTTGGTAAGCCATATGTGTCAACTGGCAGAAGCTATTAACTGCCTAGCATCACATAGCACAGAGATGCAACCATCTCAGCCTAAGGAGTACCTAAGGGACATTAGTGCAAAGACCTTATAGAGTGAAAATGAGCTTGAGAATCTTGAGATACCTACTCAAGGAATTGTTTGTAAAGAAGAAGAAATGGAGAAGAAGCTCGAAACAGAAAATGAAATATCATTTAGCTAAAAGGTAAATGATGAGTCCCTTATTATTGCTAATATGAACCCTTCACCTTTACATAGCAAGTTAAAGAAATTAAACAAGGAGAAAAAGGTGAAAAGATATTTAAGATAGTCCAAGAGTGCAGGAACTCAGTGAAGATTGATATTCTAACGATAGGGAATATGTTGAAAATTAGAGATCATCACTTAAGGCCCTATCCTGAACAACCTCATATGGAGATAGCAAAGAATGTGACACCAGAAGATCATAATTTTGTCACGTGAGGAAAACAAGGGGTTGAGCTAGTGACACTAAAGAAAGATGCTTCTTAGGAGGCAACCTAAGGGAAGTTCATTTCTTTTCTTTACATTTTCACATTTCTTTCTTATATGCATGTGTGTTTTCAAGTTTATTTGTTCTTACTTGTTTTTAAGTTTTCAACGAAATGAGAGAGAGAATAAAATAAATAAATAAACATTTTCTCTTTTTCTATTGCTTCTAGGATTATATAGTCATGATTAGACCATGAATTGACTAGAAGAATCCATGGCAACTTTGATATGTAATTTTGCTCTTATGATTGGTCAATATGCATTATCTTTAGAAGAGTAATAACTAGTAATAGACACAAGTCAGTAAAATTTTAACCCTGTATAGACTGACACATCTATATCAGTCTCATTGTCTTTTGTTTGTATGTGACCTTCATGATATGTACATCCTGATTTTGATTTGATTTTCTATTTAAGACCATATTTTTGTCACATGCATTAACATGGAAATGATATAGGCATTCTTTCTTTTTATAAGCTACATTAGCTAAATAGCCAACCCCTTGATATGAATTTTCCCTTTGTTAAGCCCCCTTGCGCTTTATTAGCCTTTCTTTTTGTACTAACCATATTATATGCTTTAAACCTAACTAAATGTCCCACCCAAGCCTTAAAGTTAGTGAAGAATTTGTTGATTGTTAATGATT